>JAKCPI010011859.1:0-33964 GCA_023213315.1 Euborellia annulipes | reverse complement strand
TTTAAAAAATAATTGATTTATGAATTTTAATTAAAATCGTTGGAGCGAATTTTGAGAAAATCAAAAAAAAAAAAAAAAAAAAAACTGAAAAAGTACAGTGAGAGACATTATTAAGTCCCACCCATAAGTTTTCTACTTGTGATTATTTCATTCTTTTTAAAAAAAATATTATATATTTTTTAATGAAAACTTTAATGGTTCAAACTTAGAAAATTTCCAATTAGAATTTTCATTTTCTTTTATAAAAACAATGAAATAATCACAAGTAGTAGTGGATGGGATTTAATATTGTCCCTCACTGTACTATATATATATATATATATATATATATATATATATATATATATATATATATACCTCAATAATGTACTAATACTCTTTGACCGATTTTGTTCAAAAGTTTCGTGTTACATCCCAGGACTTAAATCTCCAATTTCAATCTACTAGCTCTTTTCGTTCTTGAGATATTTTGTTCACAGACAGACCACTACTTTTTTTGATTAAGGCGACCTCAAAACATGTATATCCATCAAAATCTTGACATCCAATTTTTGACATTAATCCAATACTTTCTCTATATATATATTAACATATATAGAGGTAAGAGAAAGTAAAAAAAATAAATGTTGTCTTTGTAACAAAAATTGAATAGAAGGGCTTATCACAGACGTAAAACTTACATAATTAATAGATAAAGGGTGGAATCACTTGGTTTATATGATGAATGATTCATGCCATGATCCTTGAATAATGATAAGGAAGCAACCCTTCCTTTTCTTATTGATTTGCGCATATTAAAATATTATTAATTTATATATGTAGTCTCTCCCTTAAGGGTAGCCGGTACCGATCCTCTCCAACCATTTATGTATTATATATCTACGTAATTATAAAAAGGGGTTCGGCTTTAACACGCAAATCTTTTTTTTCTCTATTAAAACAACTAAAATTTTTGAATTAATAATTAGTACTAGCCCCGCAACTCGCTTTAGGGTTCTTAATCAAGTCCTGAAAATTCTCAGACAACTCGTTTCAGGCAAATAATAATAAAATTATATTTCTGGCTTATTAAAAAATATCACCGTCTTATCTTATAAAATATATTTAATAGTAGAATGTCCGACTGCCTGCCTGTTTTTCTCGTATCCGAGAGGGGGCTCGATGGTGTAGTGGACTAGGATGTCGACTCTACAAAGAAGATCCCTGTTCAAATCCTGAACGTGCAGGATTTTTTCACTGGCCTCTGGCCGTAGCTACACCTTGTGAAGTTACGTTATTTCCTATCTCTAAATCCTCTTTGTGCGTTCGTCTTTAGCTAGTGAAGTAATCCTTATTTCTGGTTCCACCCGGTTCCTTTTATCCAACCTCTCTATGCTAGGGAGGATGTCCTAGTTGAGGAGGGACTCCCTCAGCACCGGCGTGTAGCCTACTCTTTTAGAAGAATACATCACTGAGAGGGAACTTTCTTTACGTCCCTTCCACAGGACGGGATGTCACAGCAACTCCCTCTCCTCGTAGAGTTACCTGGGGGCTATTGTGGTGAGAACCTATATTCCAATCCAGTGCCTGCTTGAGGATTTGTTTACATTAAATAAATATTTTTATATATGGAAAAAATCCGCACTCCCAGGATTTGAACACGGATCTCCTTTGTAGAAGCCGACATCCTAGCCCACTACACCAGTACCCCTACCACAATAGACCCCAGGCAACTCTACGAGGACAGGGACGTGACATCTCGTCCTGTGGAAGGGACATAAAGAAGACAGTGATGCATTCTTCGAAAGGAGTCGGTACTGAGGGATTACCTCCTCAAACTAAGACGTCATCCCTAGTATAGAAGAGGATGGACAAAAGGAACCGGATGGAACCAGAAATAAGGATTAGCTCGTTAGCTAGAAATGAACGCAGGAAGAAAAGTTAGATATAGGAAATAATGTAGCTTTACGGGGTGGCGGTAGATGGATGGCTACTGCCAGAGGCCTGTTGGGTTTGAGGTGTGTTTTTCATGCACGGAAGCATCTCAGACAAATAAACGGGGATCCCGATAGGAATTTCTATTAATAATAATTCTAATCCCATTCTAGCCCCTATCTCCTATCTTTCTAAGGAAAAAATAATAATTTAACAGGAACAGGTAGATGTAGGCAGCCAGCAAAGAACAAAAACTTTCTTTAAATATCGTCGACGTTTCGGGAACGCGTCGCTCCCACCTTCAGGACGACGGGTTCCTGAAACGTCGACGATATTTAAATAAACGATTTTGTTCTTAGTAGGCTGGCTACATCTACCTGTTCCTATTATTATCACTCAGCCATTAATTTCGTCTTTTCAAAATAATAATTTAATTATATAGGCCTACCAATTATAAGCTTATTATTTTTTATTTGAGAAATTTAATTATTTAATTATTTTAATTAATTGACTCTAATTTGTTCATAAGCCAAGACTAAACTCAATGCTTTCCAATGGGCAAATTCTAAATTTTCTAGAATTATTTAGGCCTCCCCTTTTGTGAATTTGTGGACTCGAGTATTTTTCCTGGACTCTCCATAACGTCCTCTATAAGACTGCAAAAATTCCAACGTTCTTTGGTCCAACGGAACGTGACAGACAGAGACTCCGCCTTTATATATAGAGAAAAAGATATCAACTTTTAATTGTCCTGATGAAGGCCGAAATGTTGATATATTTATTTTATATTTTATTTAAATCCATTTAATGACTCTTTTGTTAGAAAATAATAAATTAAAGAGCTCTTTACATCCGCGAATGTATTTATTTATGTCCGATATATACGAAGCGAGGTATATACATGAAATGTTTAGCCAACAAATTTCTATATAATTAGTTCAATCATTTGTGCCAAATTGCAAATAGCACGCGCTTCAGTAATTAGCAATATTTATTACACGCATTTAATTTCGGGGATGGTTAAAGGTCGGAATCATATTCTAACGAAATTTAGTTTAATTTTTATTTACTCCTTTGATTAATTTTTTTTCTCTCTATCTATGTATATATAGAATATTTTTTTAGATACTCTTTAAAATGTATATTCTCATTTTAATCTCAAAATTGTATGAAGATTACTTTACTCTTGTATTTAATAGGAAAGATAAGATGCTATGGTAAGAAAATTTAAATATTTTCCCAATTTTACATCTTGAATTCTAATGTATAGTAATTGAAAGTTGTTCTGTGTTTGTCACGCCATATTTTTTACATCTCAATATTTTCTTCTCTCCCCCCTTTTCCATCTTATTTGCAATTCTAATAATTTTATTTATCTAGGCCATAACATAAATTTTCATTGCTTAAAGGGCAGCTAAATAATAAAAAAAAAGAAAATTCCCAAGTTATAACTTTTGATCTTTTACAAAAATAAGAGAAAGTAAAAATAAAAAAAAAATAAATAACTTTAATAATATTTTTTATTTAATTTATGAATAAAAAAAAATTACATTCATTTTAAAGAAAACTAAATTAACTATTTTTAATATTAATATATATAAAATTCAGAAAATGGGCCTAGACCCATCATAAATCTTATGTGCTTTTTCGACATGTTAGTGATATTTTTTAAGTCTTTTTAGCAATATCTTAGACAATATTGACTTTGCGGATTCTCATTATTATTTAAATATACGATATATGTGGAGATCCAGGTATATGTATTTATAGCATTTGATATCCAAATGATTTAAATAAATATTCATCGAACTGCCTCAGAATCGAACGGGCGCTCCTTGGTTTTAAGATTATCAATATTGATATTTGTCTACATCTCTAATCTCTGGAGGCTCGCTGATCTAGCAGGCTTCTTTAAAGAAGTTCCCTGATAAAATCCTGGGAGTGCCGGATTTTTTTCATTAAATAAAAATTTAATTAAATACAAATCCTCAAGCAGGCACTGGATTTGAATATTGGATGTCACCACAATAGCCCCTCGGCAACTCTACGAGGAGAGGGAGTTGCTGTGACATCCCTTTCTGTGGAAGGGACGTAAAGAAGGTTCCCTCTCAGTGATGCATTCTTCGAAAGGAGTCGGTGCTGAGGAAGTCTCACCATCATCCATAGCATAGAAGAGGTTGGATAAAAGGGGCCAGAATAAGGATTAGCTGATTAGCTAGAAATGAATGCGGGAGGAGGAGTTAGGGATAGAAAATAATATAATTTCACGGTATGCCGGTAGATGGCGGCCGGTTGGGTTTGAGGTGTGTGTCTTCGTGCTCGAAAGCACCTCGGGTAAATAAACAGGTATCCCGATAGGAATTTCAAATAATAATCATAACTACAATATAAAGCGCTAGCAGCTGACTTTCTGCACCTGTGTGTATGTGCCTGTTCTCTCGCTGATTGGCTAGAGTTACAGGGGGAGTGCGGGAGAGGGAAATTTAAAATTTAACTTGAAATTTTAAAATTTTGCAATTGCTCACCGAAGCAGGGGGGTTCAGGAGGCTACAACCCCTGGCGAGTGAAATAGCTCGCCGAAGGTGACTTTTACTATTTGTAATAATAATTATTGTGAAAGGACAGAATAAGTTAAACTCCCTACTACTTGACCGTTCAATTAATTCAATTTGAATTCACACACATACGCGTTATATTTTGTTTCTAAAATTAAAAATTCATAATTATTGTTGTTATATTGAGTATGAGGTTAATATAACAACAACAAGAACAAGAAGGTTGCTAACAAAGTGTTTATTACATCGGTTTTAAAAGGAGATTTATTGCAAAAGGGATTTTTTCTCTCTCTCTCTCTCCCTTTCTTACATTCAAATTACCCTTCGTGCGGTTTGCTTGCTTTTTCCCTTTTTCCCTTCCTTTTTTTTTTTTTACGAGCACGAATCACGAAACGACCTTCGATCTCCAACAACCAACTCACCATCATTCACTCACTTTCTATGACTACAGTACAACCTCTCTATCCTCTGCTCTCCTGTTAATCATTATTTGAAAACGAGTCTGATGTGGTCAACAAACCTAATACACAGAGCCTATGGAAATTTTAAATCAAATGACTTTTTTACATATGAAAAAATGCAAGTAGTCAAGTAAAATAAGGTGCTATGGGAAACTAAATATTTCTCGACACAAAAAATCTGGTGTGACCAGCACGGTGCACAACTTTCTCTTACCGAAGGGTAGGAAGTCACACCAGATTTTTGTATTTCTGGCGTTTGTTTATAAAATAATTATAAATTAGTTTCGAAGAAGAGGAAGATTTATTGCAACATTGGACCAAGATGTTGTGGTTAAAGAATAATAATAAAATTTATTGTTGTTTGCTTTATTCTAATGTCTGGCGACTGGCTATAGAACAGTTTCGGTAGCCAAAACTACCATCTTCAGGCCTGCAGTCGCCAGACCTTAGAATCAAGCAAACAACAATAAATTTTATTGTTATTCTTTAACCATAACACCTTGGTCCAATACTGCAATAAATCTTCCTATTCTTGAAATATTATTGATAATTGCACCAATCCAACGGAAAATATAAATTAGTTGATAGAAAAAAATTAATATTTTTTTTTCTCTTTTTCTGTTTCAGGTAAATATCTGCATTTCTTTTTCCAAAATGAGTTGGTAAGTTAAAGCAACTCTCTTACTAATAGATGGACATATTGGTGAATAATTCAAGGCGAGACGGGTAAAATAAATGTTGGGAAAGACAAATTTTATTTAAGATCTCTCCTCCTCTGATTCAAACCCGCTTTATCCTGAAGAAGAGATATTAAATAAATTTCGTCTGCTTATTGAGAATTCTCAATTAATTTTAAACTGGTAACCGTTGGCTCTAGTTGAAATATTATGCTTTAATAGGAGAATTAAATTCAAGTATGATACACAAGGTCTTTTGTTTTCAATGATTTATTTATTTAACATTAACACTTAATATGCTTTTGGACACCACATGTCTCATCATCAGAAGTGAATTACATACTGAATGATCTAGAATCTGTTTCTGGTTCTAGTCCATTCAGTATGTAATCAAGGGCGGATACAGGGGGAGGGGGGGGGAGAGGTAAAGAGAGTAATTATCCCCCCCTCCCCCGAGATTTGAAAAAAAATACTTAAAAAAAAAAAAAAAATATTTTAAATATAAAATTTTAAAAATTAATACTTAAAAATTTGATTTGTATTTATATTCTGGGAAACAATTACAGAATGCGCCTTTAAATTACAGAAATTAAGAAAAAATAGTGTGCTCTGCGACGAGTCACACCAGATTACCCCCCCCCGAGAAATACCTCTGGATCCGCCCTTGTATGTAATTCACTTCTGATGATGGCACATATGGTGTCGAAATATATATAAAATGTTAATGTTAAATAAATAAATCATTGAAACAAAAACCTTGTGTATCATACTTGAATTTAATTCTTCTATTAAAAGATTTCACAACTTTATTTTTAATTAACACCCATCTCGCTTCACTTTTTTTTTCCTTTGTCTTTTTTATTTCAACAGATTAAAATATTTTGTGCGTATTTAAGAATGCTTTGTTTTTTTTTTTTTTTGTTTTACATTTTTATAATATTTACAATTAAAAAAATTATGTGAGACTTGAGTTGTAAATTTTGAATTATAATCCTTTGACTTACGATCTTAAATAATGGAAACGTTATCAACAAATTGAAATTCCCGATCATAGACTTTAGTTGGAGAGGGCTCGCTGGTGTAGTGAGCTAGGGTGTCAGCTTCTGCAAAGAAGATCCCTGTTCAAATCCTTGGCATGCAGGATTTTTCATTAAATAAAAATATTTATTTAATGTAAACAAATCCTCAAGCAAGCCCTGGATTGGAATATAGGATCTTTCCACGTAATGCACCTCGGGTAAATAAACGGGGATCCCGATAGGAATTTTAAAAATAAAATAAAAAGACTTTAGTTGGAAAATAACTTCGTTGAGAATCGTCTACATAACTAGGTGATATGTTTCATGTTTTTATTGCTGAAACTGTTGTGGGTTGGATGCTGATGGTTGTAAGATTGTTTTCTTAATTCGCCGCCACCAGGGGTTTTATAAAATTATAAAGTCTTGTGATTTTAAGATGTTCATTAATTATATAACCACTGAGGAAATAAAATACAAAGTACTACACTGATGGTATTAAGATAATTATATAAGGGAGTCGTTCCTGGTACGCACTCTGATTGCTTGCTCTCTGGACCTTATATAGGCCCTTTTGCTATCACGCGGCGACGATTCTGAGATGACTTTGCACATATCGGATTTAATTTCCCATGAGAAATAATTTTTGATGATATTGTGAATATCCAATTAATTTTCCATAGCTCAGAGAACTGAACCCGAGATGAGTTTTTAATTCTCGCTGATTAAGCGTCCGGTCAAAATATATGACTCTGACCACCTGCATTTGTTAAATGTAAGACGAATCTGTTAATTAGATTAAGTCTGAAAAAGACACGTGTATGTTTGGACAGCGTCTGGTTTTTAATCGTCCTTTAACAAAACTATTAACTAATAGTCTGTAAAAAAAAAAAAAATCTAGTGGTAGCGCGGGATCCGAACCAATGCCTCCTAAGAGACTGTGCCTCAAACCAGGGCCTTGGACCGCTCGGCCACGCTACCAATCAGATATAGATTAGAGTTGGCCACCAATTTCAAAACTTCTAGTTGGATATTATTCCAATTTTCCTTAATTAAATTTTGCTCAGTTTTGCTTCAAAGTTTTTTAGTAGTAATTTTTGAATATACTTTCAGAGTGCGTTCAAGTAACGTCTCTTTTTATTTCCATTATTATATACGTAATCTAATAGTGTAATACTTTGTATTCTTTTTACTTTATAACTTCAGTTGTATTATCAAGAGTCGCGGGAGCGACTCGTCGCCGAGCATGTGAAAAGCAAAAGAAAGCAAAGAAACTCTTAATACTACCATTTAGTTGACATTCCAATAGATGCCAATGGCCCATTGCATTTAGATGGACGAGTCGTCCCTAGACTATATTATCAAGAATGATTTTAAATCCTTAATAAAAGATAGGGACGTGAAAAAATTTTTTGAGAAACTTTTCTCTTTCTGGGCGAATATCTCAAAAAGTTTTTAAGATATCGGAGCCAAATTTTTTTTATATTAAACTAGAATAAATAAGGATTATTTTGAGCACGAATTCAAAAAAAATTCCAGTGCCAAACAGAATGGCAGAGGCTCAAAGTTGAGATTTTGCCGATTTCGGAAGGTCAAAAGTTAGTCTCTTATTTTTCCTTTTTTTTTTTTTTTCTTTTTTTCATTCTTTTCTTCAATTTTCAAATTTTTAGACAAAGCTACAGGTTTCCCTGCTGGACCGATTTGGATGAAATTTAAAATACAAATAGATACTATCAAAAACCCGATACCTTTGATATAAAATTTCATTTTGGATCAAAAGTGACTTTTTGAGAGGTATTCAAAATTTCAAATTTGTCCTATCTTTAACATGGCCAAAAGACAATTCAAACTATTTTGCTCCCTGATGACGTCATCTAGGAACATATATATTATTATTAGTAATTTTGATCCCTAATGGAACAAAAATTTTTTTAGATAGATCCATTCAGATAGAAATAGATTAACGTGATAAGGAGTGCTACCAACATAAAATAAATAAAAAACCCTAAAATTTTATAAAATTTGGTGAAATCCTATGTTTATCGTTTCGAATGGATACCAAACGATGTATTTACATTCTACCAACATAACAAAAATAAAAAACCTAAAATTTTATAAAATTTGGTGAAATCCTATGTTTATCGTTTTGAATGGATACCAAACGATGTATTTACATTCTACCAACATAACAAAAATAAAAATCCTAAAATTTTATAAAATTTGGTGAAATCCTATGTTTATCGTTTCGAATGGATACCAAACGATGTATTTACATTCTAGCAACATAACAAAAATAAAAAACCTAAAATTTTATAAAATTTGGTGAAATCCTATGTTTATCGTTTCGAATGGATACCAAACGATGTATTTACATTCTACCAACATAACAAAAATAAAAAACGTAAAATTTTATAAAATTTGGTGAAATCCTATGTTTATCGTTTCGAATGGATACCAAACGATGTATTTACATTCTACCAACATAACAAAAATAAAAAACCTCAAATTTTATAAAATTTAGGGAAATCCTATGTTTATCGTTTTGAATGGATACCAAACGATGTATTTACATTCTACCAACATAACAAAAATAAAAATCCTAAAATTTTATAAAATTTGGTGAAATCCTATGTTTATCGTTTCGAATAGATACCACACGATGTATTTACATCCTACCAACATAACAAAAATAAAAATCTTAAAATTTTATAAAATTTGGTGAAATCCTGTTTATCGTTTCGAATAGATACCACACGATGTATTTACATCCTACCAACATAACAAAAATAAAAATCTTAAAATTTTATAAAATTTGGTGAAATCCTATGTTTATCGTTTCGAATAGATACCACACGATGTATTTACATCCTACCAACATAACAAAAATAAAAATCCTAAAATTTTATAAAATTTGGTGAAATCCTATGTTTATCATTTCGAATGGATACCAAACGATGTATTTAATTTTTACTGTTTGGAATGCATATTAAAAGATCTATTCATGGGATAACTTAATATTTAATAAACAAAAATTAATAAATAATATTTTCATGTAATATTTCACAAAAAAGAAGTGAAATCTCAGCCAAAAACATCGGAGATGCAAAAAGGGGGCGCCTCGCATTATTTTTGCCTAGCGTCGAGGTGAAATCAAAAAAATGCGCCTCGCTTTTCTGATTTATATAAAAGCGAGGATATATGAAACAAATAAAATTCTGTAGGGGTTTTATTTAAGTGAAAATATTTCCTCGCTTTTATATAAATCAGAAAAGCGAGGCGCATTTCTTTGATTTCACTCGACGCTAGGCAAAAATAATGCGAGGCGCCTTTTTGCATCTCCGACGATTTTGGCTGAGATATAATTAATAAATTCACAACTTCATATTTAACGTTTTATAATTTTACTTTGGGGAAAGTATAAATCCCCTAGTGGCGGCAGAAAATAGTAACTGAAACGTTGAAATTTAACTTCTAAATGGCTTCTGTAGCTGAAAAGGCAATTACAAATAGAATCCAATGCCTTCCAATGGGCTCATTATGACCCTCCCCATTTGGGGATTTAACGATCCAATTTTTTTTTTTTTTTTTTTTTTTACTCGACTCTGCCTCCATTACGTATTATTATACCGAAAAGACAAAAAAAAAAATTAGTTTTTCCATATTTTTGAATTCTTTTAGCCTATATACGTACTCTAAACATCATGAGTTTTATATCATTTTGAATAATGAATTAATAAAGCATTTAATGAAAATCTTAAAGAGAAAGAGAGAGGTGGAAAATGAATGAGAAACATTTTGTTATTTTAATAAAAAATAATTCAAGCATTTTTTTTTTTATTCTTTGCTTTTGCATATTTGATGAAGGCATCTTTTTATAATTATTTCATTTTTTTTTCTTGCTCTTCATGTTTTTTTTTCGCTCTCTCTCTTCTCTTCTTCTTCATCTTTCTTAAATTATTACGTACCTATAATGAATTAGCATCTTGCTATAAAAAGGAAATTAATTACTCAGAAGTAGATTAAGAAATTTATGAACCATTTTCATATTTAAAAGAAAAAAAAAATTAAATTTTCTATTATTTCTTTTTTTCTTTTTTTTTTTTTTTTTATTCGAACCGATAATTTTTTTTTAAAGTGAAACTTTTATTCCATCGCCTCAGATTTATTTCGCCTATCTATTGTATGTCACATTACAAGCCGTGACGGCACCGACGCCGACTCATACACTGAGAAAAAAATTTGGTTTTGTCAAAAAAAATTTAGTTGTGGCAACTAAATGATAAGATTGCCCAGTTTTAACCTTATAAAATGTTGCGGCAACCAAATATTTTGTTGTCCGTTAAATAAATTATTTACTTGCGATTACTAAATTTATCTTAAGATCACACAATATTTAGTGGTCTTTATTAAAAAAAAATAATTGTCACCACAATTTTTTTAATTTACTCAACTAGATAGATTATTGAATTTCTACCAAGATATTTAGTTGTGACTATATAAAATGATTTTATCGTAAGTAAACAAATAATTATCTGTATCATATGCTTTTGGTTGTGGTAAATAGTTAGTTCTTAAAGCGTATTCAACTACGTGCTTGCCGCCATTACATAGTTACTAAAGGCTAATAAATATTTAGTTATCATTTAAGTAAATAAGTATTTGCCCGTATATTATTTGGTTGTGACTATGAAACCATATTTTTAAGCTTATTTATTTATATGGTTGCCACAATTCCATAGTTATTGCTTCATATATTATGGGTATCGCGTATCTATACACTCTGTACAGTGAGGGTCAATATTAAGTCCCACCCATGCGTTTTCAACTTGTGATTATTTCATTTTTTTTATAAAGGAAAAGAAAAATCTTGATTGAAAATTTTCTAGGTTTGAACCATGAAAGTTTCCATTAAAAAATATATAATATTTTTTTAAAAACAATGAAATAATCACAAGTGTAAAACGCATGGATGGGACTTAATATTGTCACTCACTGTACATCTTATACTCAATAAAAGTTGTAAATTTTATGTATATCTTTATTAATCAAAACAAGATTTAAATTGATTTACTTAGATCAACAAAAAATTTACAACTTTTCTTGATTATGAGATGTACGAAGATCAACTTATATCTAACAAGTACGATATTCATACATGAAAATTTTTAGGTATAAAAAATAAAGCAATTTTTTTAAATAAATGTAAAATTAATTTTTATTTTGTACTTTTGTTACAAAAAAATGTATATTATGCTTTGAAAGATTGTCCAGATGTGTTCGCTGTCAACTGGATAAGAGAAATCCAAAAACAAAAAAGCCTTAAAACAAATATCAATAGCTTCCAGGGTAGACGTAGTCGCGTACATGGCATCATTTATGCAGACGTTAAACAATTAGAAGCTCGAAAAATTGAAGAATCCTTTGCACTTCCAATGGAACAACAATATATTTTCTTTTGCGCCTTTAGGAGCTTTTTAGGGGCGATATAATGTGGCAACAATAATAATTGAACAGCCACTTGAGAATCTAAAATAAATAAAATAAAATATATTATTAAGCTTACAAGTTAGTAATATTTTTTTTTTAAACATTCACACTTTTTTCACACACATACATGCACACAGTCTTTTCGGCAACTCGAGCTTTTTACGATAACCGTTATAGAAAAAAAATATATATATATATATACCTGTATATATATATTTTTTTTTGGGGGGTCAGGCATTTTTATTCAAGCCATTTTGTATCCAAATGGCTTGAATAAAATCATCGGACTGCCTGGGTCCGAACCCGCGACTCTTGGTATACAAGGCCAGCACGCTAACCCTAACATCAAGGCCCGAAGGCTATAGACAATATTAAAAGTAACAAATGTTAAAAATTAGTTAATATAAATTACTTTTACCTTCGTTTAAAGGTGTCGTTTTTAATAAGTTTTGGAGGTGTTGAGAGGTGTCGGTCTTATCCTTGATTTCGTTTCCTTTTTGATATGTGTGATTTGTTATCTTTTGATTTAGTTTTACCTATTGCTGGAATATAATAGCAGTCGAGATGCTCGGCTGGAAATAGTTCTACTATTTGCTTTCCTAGGCCATCCCATACATCATTGCAGATTCTATAAAAACAAGAAATTAACTTATTATTAGTAATTTAAAATATGACAATATAAAAAGGCGAAAACAAAATTATTCGTTTGTACCTGCTATTAGGATAGGCATTTATAACTTTTGCTACAATTAATCGAACTACCTGGTACAAAATCTCTGTTCGTATCCTGCAATTTTTTATCGGCCGGACGAGATTCAAGTAGAATTTTTCCCTTTTCAGTATTTCTTAATATTGTTTCGACTGAAAGAAGAAAATCGCTATTTACTGACTTATTTATGAATTATAAAAAATAAAGATGATAAAAAAGAAGGAAAATTTTAATAATTATATCGTTATGTACTTACGTTTGAATTCTTCTTAATGTTTTTCCAAATTCCACTCTTTCAGTAAAACTGATGCAATTTCGTCATTCATGATCTAAATACTTTTATGAAAAAATAAAATTGTCAATCAGAATTTTAATAAATAAGGGTAATGTAAATGTAACAAAAGAAATAATAATAGCGACAAGGGCTGTCGTGTTTATTTTGCAGGACGCAAATTAATATGAATTACCAAGGCGACTTTACTGGGCGAGAAGAGCAAGCCAATTGAATTGTATTCGAAAGACGGTCAATTTTTTTCAATTTTACATAAATGTCGTTAAAATACGTTAGAAAAATTTTAAAGAAAAAAAATCCGTTTTTCTACTTGAGAAATAAATAATAATATAATAAATAATAATAATAAATTTCATTAAATAAAAATAATATTTTGGAAAATTAAAATTTGAAATTAAATAATATTAAATTTAATAATTATTTATTATTATTTTATTATTAAGTATTTAATTTAATAATTGTTACCAAAACATTGGGGAAAAAAATTGTTTGTAAAATTAACATAGAAAATTTTAACAGTAGCAGCATTAATTTCGAATTTTCTACAAAATGATTTTTTGTCCCAATGAATAAAGTTTTTCGTGGATACTAAATGATATTGTTGTCTCTAAACTACTACTGCCTACTAAATATTTAGTGCCGTCAATGAATATAATTTAGTAATCTTTGCAAAAATTTAGTTGTTCCAATTATACGGTTTCAACTAAACAGTTTATTAGTAGCAACAAAATAATTTTGTTGTCATAATGGATAAAATCTTTTGTGGGTACCAAATGATATTGTTGACTCTTGACTAAATATTTAGTAGCATTGATCAAAGAAATTTTGTTACCGTTACAATAATGTAATTGACCTAGTCAAATCGTTTTAACCAAACCATTTATTTGTCGCTATGAAATTGTTTTCCTTGCCCCTACTACGATTTCATAGTCGTAAGATTATTTAGTTGTCTTAACTAAATAAAATTTCAACTAAACTCATTTAGTTGACAAAACCAAATTTTTTTCTCAGTGTACCAGGTTTCTTTACTACGCTACGAGATTGCGCTACTGTCGCTAGAGCTCTAGATTTATTAATTATATTTTTTTCAGTTAAATGCCTACGATCCGAAAAAAAAAGTTTCACTAGCATCGTGGTTTCATAAAACCACACAATTTAATTTTTTCCCATTGAAAAGGTATAGGTAATCAGCTGTTAGGGTATTTCTCTGTGTTCGGGTGGTTGAAGGGGAAGGGGCTGCAAAAGAGTTCACTTCCTAGAGGCGGCAAATAACTAAATCCGCACCTGCTAATTTCATTTTGTTTTTGGGAACCACTTTTTTATTTTCCAGCCTCCTGATATGTGACGGCCGAGGTACATGCCCCACTCCCCCAACCCTAGATCCGGCCTTGCCTCTCAGTGATGCATTCTTCGAAAGGAGTCGATGCTGAAGGAGTTCCTCCTCAAACTAGGACATCCTCACTAGCATAGAAGAGGTTGGATGAAAGGAACCGGGTGGAAGCAGAAATAAGGATTATCTCACTAGCTAGAAACTAATGCAGGAGGAGGAGTTAGAGATAGGAAATAATGTAACTTCTCGGATAGATCTGCGTGCACGGAAGCACCTCGGGTAAATAAAGGAGATCCCGATATTAATTTTAAATAATAATAATAATAATCGCATTTTTAGTTTCAATATTTAAGAAGTTGGTCTCCACGATACTTCGGACTCTTGCTAAGCAAAGAAATTCTGGACATACAAGAATATAAGTGTTATTTAAATGGGAAAGACAATGGTAACCTAGTCAAATATTGTCAAAAGGCTTGGAAATATAGATACTTTTTAATCTCCCAGTACAATGGTTAACTGTTAATGTTAAGATAGACTGTAATCTAAATTTATAATTTAATCTATATACTGTATAAAAACCGGGCAACTCCTCAGACGGTCGGGTCGACCATGAGTATGTCGAAAAATAAAAATCTGGTGTGACTGGCGCACAGCACACAACTTTCTCTTACCTTCGGTAATCGAAAGTGGTGCACTGTGCTTGTCACACCAGATTTTTCGTGTGGACATGTATTTAGTTTCCGACAGTAGGGTACAATTGAATTCAAGATGTAAAATTTATAAGTATGGGAAAATATTTATATTTTGTTACCATGGCAACCATTTCTCCTATCCTTCCCTATGAAATACAAGAGTAAAGTGGTCTTCAGAAGATTTCAATCGCAAAATGAGAATAAACATTTTAAAGAGCATCTAAAAAATAATTGATTTTTGAATTTTAAAAAAAATCGTTGGAGCAAATTTTGAGAAAATCGAAAAAAACTGAAAAAGTACATCAGTAAAGTACTAGTATTCTTTGGCCGATTTTAATTAAAAGCTTATTTTTCCGGTCCCGGGGGGTGTTTAACTTAAATATAAAATTTCAACCTCATAGCTCAATTCCTTCATGCTTAAAATTGAACACACACACACACACACACACACCCACACACCCACCCACAGACAGACCATGTCGCGAAAACCACTTTTTTGGATTCAGGGGACCTCAAAACGTGAAGATCCATCAAAATCTCGACATCGAATTTTTGACATGAATCCAATACTTTCTCTCTATATATATATTACATATATACATAGGTAAGAGAAAGTAAAAATTGTATTCAATTATGTAATTATGAAAATTTTAATAATAAAGACTTTTATTATATTATTATTATTATTATATTAATCGCATTTTTATCATTTATACTGTAGTATATCGTAGAGTAGAAATAAGAGAAGAGGAAATAACTCACGTGAATTATTGGTTTCGATATTCCAATGCTCTAGTCTCTTCAGAAGTTCGTGATTAGATTCAATCAATAAAATTGATAAAATAAAGTCGAATTCTATCTTGTTAAGCCAAATAAATTGACTTTTTACTACAACTTGGGGACGTTCCGACAGAAATTGCAAATTTATAAATTATTCATTCTTAAAAGATCAATGGAAAATCAACCAAATGCATCAAATTATTAGCTACCATTCTGACATCTCTTGGCAAATTTTCGTAATAGGTATTTTTATTTTTGTTTACTTTTTAAGACACACAACGCCCTCTTATCGGGAAAAACATGCGTAACATCTACCTCCTGAACCCCTTTAATCTCTTCATTAAAAAAAAAAACCTATACACCGAAAAAAAAGAAAGAAATTGACATCATCTGATTTCAAAGAAAGAAGAAATCCGGTGGAATAAATCCTTTTCTCTGATAGAAAAGAGATAAAGGATAGAAAAATATTGACAATTCTGTTGAAATTCAATTGTTTTTTTTTTTTTTTGGGCAATCATCTATCTTTCTCTCTTATCTCAGATAAATAAATATATATCTACTAATTTAAAATTATTAACCATACACAGGAAGTCAGGGGCTAGTGCTTTATATGGACCCTGTTACTCATTAGTGTGTCAAGCGCCAAAAAATTAAAAATTGAGTTAAGCACGGAATATTGTTTCAAATGCTAAAATTAATAGTATTTTTTGTGAAATATGTCATAAAAAAATTTATATTTAATACGATATGAGTAGGATGGCAGCCAGGAAAGAAATCAGACAAAAATTCAATCAAGTCTGATTTCTTTCCTGGCTGCCATCCTATTCATATCTTCTAATAGTTCAGCCATCATCTCAATATTTTATATTTAATGTTACTTGCACAATTGACAAAAAAAAATTATATATAATCCAATGAAAACAAAAAAACTTTAATGTTAATTTTCTCAAAACTCGGTGGCTGGCGCTTGACACACTAATGCGTAACAGGGTCCATATATAGTAATGACAATGATAATTAACGATGATATATATATTTCATATATTAGTAATAAAAAGTAAAAAACCCGTCAAAGGCCATATAACAATGGTTTTTTTTAATTGAAAAACCCCAAAAAAAATCCAGTGGGTTTTTCCCAACTGGGGAAATTCAATGCCAACCCTATTATTAATAGACATACCACACAAAAATTATTAAGTGAATTGATTCCATTTATTTGCTCTTTCAGAGTAAACGAGATTTTTTTTTTGTTCATTACGAAATCTAGAAATATATTTTCTTTTTTTTTTAGATTCCCTTCAATTTGATATCATCAGATATATGAAAATAAAAGGAGCCCAACGGTGAGAAGAGGAGAGAGAGAGAGAGAGAGAGAGATTAGAGCCCGTAGGGTAACAGCATAGACAATAATAACCTTTTCTAGAGACGATGCTGGTCTAAATAAAAGCTTAGCTTAAGCGCAGATAAGCTCTTACTCTATCGCCAAGGGACAGGAATTATCCGAAATTGTATTAATTTCCTTGGGTTGGCCATCTACTTTCCTTTCCCTTTCCCTCTCAGACATCACCATCGATTGCAGACAAACAAGAAAATAAAGCGGAAACAAATGTTTAAAAAAATCTGTGGAATGTAGCACAGCACACAACTTTCTCTTGCCTTCGGCAATCGAAAGTTGTGTTCTGTGCTTGAAACACCAGATTTTTTGTGTCGAGATATATTTAGTTTCCGCCGATATATTATATTTCAAAAGGGTCTCGCTGGTGTAGTGGGCTAGGGTTTCGGCTTCTACAAAGAAGATCCCTGTTCAAACCCTGGGCGTGCGGGATTTTTTCATTAAATAAAAATATTTATTTAATGTAAACAAATCCTCAAGCAAGCCCTGGATTGGAAAATAGAATATTGTCACAATAGCCCCCAGGCAACTCTACGAGGAGAGGGAATTGCTGTGACATCCCGTCCTGTGGAAGGGACGTAAAGAAGGTTTCCCTCTCAGTGATGCATTCTTCGAAAGGAGTCGTTGCTGAGGGAGTCTCTCCTCAACTAGGACATCCTTCCTAGCATAGAAGAGGTTGGATAAAAAGAACAGGGTTGAACCAGAAATACAAGGATTAGTTCACTAGCTAGAAACAAACGAAGGAGATAGGAAATGATTTAACTTCACTTGGTGCGGGTAGATGGCTACGGCCAAAGACCGTTTGGGTTTGAGGTCCACTTAAGGGCACCTCGGGTAAATAAACAGGGATCCCGATAGGAATTTCAAATAATAATAATAATTATTATATTTCAAGATGTAAAATTTATAAAAATGGGAAAATATTTATATTTTGTTACCAGTGACAACCATTTCTCCTATCTTCCCTATGAAGTACCAAGCAGTAAAATTGCTTCAAAAATTTCAATGGCAAAATGAGAATATACATTTTAAAGAGCATCTAAAAAATATTTGATTTTTGAATTTTAAACAAAATCGTTGGAGCGAATTTTGAGAAAATAAAAAAAAAAAAAAAAAACTGAAAAATTACATCAGTAAAGTATTAATATTTTTTGCCTGTTTTTGTTTAAAAGCTTATTTTCACAAGTTCAGGAGGTGCCCAACTTAAATATACAATTTCAACCTCCTAGCTCATTTTCTTCATGGTTAAAAATATTCACACACACACGCACAGACCAATTTTCGGGACCCACTTTTTTGGACTCAGGGGACCTCAAAACAATATATCCATCAAAATCTCGACATCGAATTTTTGACATGATCGCACAACTTTCTCTCTCTATATATAAAAAATATAGAGGTAAGAGAAAGTAAAAAAATCCAAAATCTAGAAGAATCTAAATAAAATCATCTTTAAAACACAAAAAAAAAATCAATAAAGAGATAAAGAGATTTAACTTAAATAAATTATTTAATTCTGTTGAGCCATTTTAATTAATATTAAAGAGCTCAAACAAATGGAGGAAGCATATAATAACAATAATAATAAATAACGTTCTTTTATATTTTAAATATTTAAAAAGTGTAATTATGCAATTATCATTAAAGTCTTTTTGAGAGGTTATATTCAAGATGGCCGACGTCGTTTTAAAAGCTCCCATCACCACTGAAGTCAAATATGCAATAATATTAGTCAAATAAATGATTTAATTAAAAAAAAAATTAATAATTTTTAATTTTTTAATTAGAATTAATGGAAATTTAAGTTGAAAAAGAAGAGTGTCGCATTGAACGTTCTTTAATTGTTCACAAAGAGCATTTGGCGAGCACATATCAATTTTGGCTTAGAGTCAACTTCCACCCCCTTATGGTTAAGTTTACAAACATATAATGAAATAATTTGGAGAGTGAGAGGAAAAAAAGAGAGCTGGAGACTTCATTTGGGGGGGTGCCAGGCTTTTTGGGGGGGATTGTGTCTGTGTTAGACAGGGTGTGTATGTGCAGCACCCTCCCCCCCTGGCTTTGCCGCATTGCGTCCCCCAGACCGCGCCAGCAGCCCCAAAACCCGAAATGGGAAAGGGCGAGAGGGGGGGGGGGGGGTGGATAACCATCCACCTATACTTAAATCCATCCCTGCAAGCGAGACACAGAGAATAGATAGAATGAAAGAGATAGAGAGAGGGACGATTTTATATCTTTTTTTTTTGCCCGCCCCCTATCAAATAAATTAAAATAAAAAATAATATTAAATAAATGAAAATTTGCATAATAGAAAAATAAAGAAAATTTATGTTAATAAGACTAAATGCAAGATGACGTCAGTGTTCAAGTAGAACAAATAAATTTAATTATGACTAAATTATTATTTTTTTTTTTTTTATGAATAAATTTAATCATAAAATAGAAAAAATTATTATTGAAAAAAGCGTTTCAAAAGAAACGACTCTTAGGTAGTAGCAGCAGCAACCTTTATAAATGGCAGGTGAATTTGCTCTAACCGCAGAACACAACTTATTGAAAGTAAGAGAAAGTTGTTGACCAGTCACACCAGATTTTTGTGTTATATATAAGTCTAGGGCTTGCAAAAACTCGGTTTTCAGTTATTCATAAAGTAAAAAATCGATTAACCAGTTTTTAGAAAGAGAAATAATTCACACAGATGCATACAGTCTTTTGGGCAACAGGCCATTTAAGACTGTTTATGATACCCGTTATTATGAATATATAAATATATTGGGGTCCAGGCATTCTTATTTAAGCCATTTGGTATCCAAATGCTTTAAATAAAATGATCGGATTGCCTGGGATCCGAACCCGCGACCCTTGGTATACAAGGCAGGCGCGCTACCAACTATGCCAAGCCTGTGAGCTAAAATATTCATTTAATGTAAACAAATCTTCAAGCAGGCACTGGATTGGAATATTGGATCTCACCACAATAGCCCCCTGGCAACTCTACGAGGAGAGGGAGTTGCTGTGACATCCCGTCCTGTAGAAGGGACTTAAAGAAGGTTCCCTCTCAGTGATGTATTCTTCGAAAGGAGTCGGTGCTGAGGGAGTCCCTCCTCAAACTAGGACATCCTCCCTAGAAGAGGTTGGATAAAAGGAACAGGGTGGAAACAGAAATAAGGATTAGTTCACAAGCTAGAAACAAACGCAGGAGGAGTTAGAGATAGGAAATGATGTAACTTCACGGGGGTGTGTCTTCGTACACGAAAGCACCTCGGGTGAATAAACGGAGATCCCGATAGGAATTTCAAATAAATAAATTTAAAAAATCAGGGGCTTATATAGAAACTTTTTTCGGGAGGGGAGGCCCGTAAATCATTTTTAATTACCTTCCCCCCTTACACAAAAATATCTTAAAAATACCTGACCCCCTCGCCCTCTCCCGTTATATACGCCCCTGACTTACATTGCAACAAGATATAATCTAAATTGGCGAAAAACTTGACCGCCGAGAGCGAGCAATTACTCGGTAATTGCACCCTGGCTAGCCGCAAAGCCCGTCTTCGGCGGGTTTGTATTTCTATATTTTTTTCCCCTGTAATTTTTCTATATTTTTTTTTTTTTTATCCTTTTGTTTGTTATTGCGTATTATATTTTATCGGTTAATCCAACTACAAAATCGACCCTAACTCTCTCTCTCTCTCTCCCTATCTCGCTTCTAAACTCGCAACACTTGTGAATAATTAAAAAAAAAAAAAAAAAATTAGTAAATCAATAAATAAGTATCTTTTTTTTTTTAATAAAACTCAATTATTTTATATCATCAGACTGAACTCTAATTATTCTAGAGTTTTTTTTTTGCCTTCCATATTTATAAATTGAAACTTTAGTCGTTTATTAAAAAAAAAAAAAACTGGTGGTGCGGGGTAGAGCGAAATCAATATTCATTCAAATTGCTCCTCTTCCGATATATATATATATTTTTTTTTTTTCAAATATAAAATAATTATGCCTGTGGGGAGTTTTGTGTCCATGATGAAGGTTTTTTTTTTTTATTTTTAAAATTCAATTACATATGGCCCACTCTCTCTTTTTTTCTCTAAATAGAGTGATGATAAATCTTTAGGGAGAGAGAGAAAAAAAAAAACAATGTCAAATTAATATAAAAGCTTTGATTAAAGGAAAAGATTTCAGAATTTATTAGCTATCTAGTTAAGGTTGTTTGGATAGTACCACGTAAGTCATAATAGAATCTAAATTTTTTTTTTTAATAAAATGAAAAATTTGAATGCAAAAATTCCTTTTTATAATTTAGTCGTGACCTATCAGAGTTTATAATTGTATTAAGTTAATAATTTAATTACCAAAAATAATAAATGGATGGCATTTGACTTGAGCAGTTTTTCACATAATATAGATCTGGCAACATTGCATTCATCAACTATCTATTTTAAATCTTAAACGCCTTCAATTTTATTTTATTTAATATATTACAATGATTAATGCAAATCAGTTTAAATACAATGGACGATTTGCGAGAAAAAAATATCGTAAAATGGAAAAAAATGTATCTGACAGCGAGAAAAGAGTATTATTTTATGCGACGTTGCCAGACTAGTCTGAGTCCCGTGACTTCCTTATTTTTACTTTCTCTTACCTCTATATATATGTTAATATATATAGAGAGAGAAAGTATTGGATTCATGTCAAAAATTCGATGTCGAGATTTTGATGGATCTTCACGTTTTGAGGTCCCCTGAATCCAAAAAAGTGGTTTTCGCGACATGGTCTGTCTGTGTGTGTGTCTGTGTGTGTGTGTGTCTGTGTGTGTGTCTGTCTGTGTGTGTGTCTGTGTGTGTGTCTGTGAACAAAATATCTCAAGAACGAAAAGAGTTAGGAGGTTGAAATTTTATATTTAAGTTAGGCACCCCCCATGGGACCTGACACGAAGCTTTTGACCAAAATCGACCAAAGAGTACTAGTACTTTACTGATGCACTTTTTCAGTTTTTTTTCGATTTTCTCAAAATTTGCTCCAACGATTTTTTTTTAAATTCAAAAATCAATTATTTTTTAGATTCTCTTTAAAATGTATATTCTCATTTTGTGATTGAAATCTTCTGAAGACCACTTTACTCTTGTTCTTCATAGAAAAGATAGGAGAAATGGTTGCCATGGTAACAAAATATAAATATTTTGTCATACTTATAAATTTTACATCTTGAAAATCGAATGTACCGTACTGTCGGGAACTAAATACATGTCGACACAAAAAATCTGGTGTGACAAGCACAGTACACAACATTCGATTACCGAAGGTAAGAGAAAGTTGTGTGCTGTGCGCCAGTCACACCAGATTTTTAAATTTTGCCTACTATCATTTTCGAGAATTTTTTGACTTTCTTGTTAAAATATCTTTAAAAGCCCTCAGCAGAAACTTTTGATTTTATGTTTAAAGTATTCCTGGCAAGTTAATTGATAAAAATGCAAGTTTTTTTTTTACCTATTGCAGATGTGGCTATATAATTCGATATGTGTGCGTTTCGTCGATATTCCCCATAGACTACATGTTAAATTTCAATTTTTTTAAAATTAATTACACGATAACCCTGCGTCAGATATGTTTCAAAATTTTATTTTATACGTATGTGATAGTGATTAATAACATATTAAAAAATTAGCTTTTAATCTAACAAAGTGCTTTAATGTCCGAACAACCTTAAATAATTTATTTTCTAAACCCAAATCAGTTTTATCAAAATATTTGTTTTTCGTTTAACGAAAATTCCTAGAAATAAATGATTAATTGATTAATATAACAAGAGAATCAAATAGCTACAAGCAACTAGCTGCCTGACCTCTCTCTTCTAATACAAATGAGCTACATAAGCAGTATATGTTAAAATCAAGAGATAATTTTAACTTTGCTAAACATCTGAAGGTAAAGTAGATAAAATCTAGCATAACCACTCGCTCTCTCTCTCTTCTCTATATACTATATACTATATACTATACTACTCTGATCAAAAAGTAGTAAAACTTTTTAACTCAAATCGCGCTGGTAAAACCAAATCGGTTTTTTTTTTTTTTTTTTCTTAGGTTGGTAGGACCCTAACTGGCTTTCCTGTCAAATTTTGAGACCATAGCGTCACTAGTAACAGTTATTTGTGTTACGCTTATTTTTGTAAGACTCGAAAATTTCATTCGCGCCTAGCCGGGGGTCTTCGCCCCGTGGACTCCCCCTCAGCTGGCTCGGGCCCGCCTGCGGAGGACCCTCGCCTTTTCTTCTTAATTATGAAAAGAATATTATTATTCTATTCCAATTCAGTGCCTGCTTGAGGATTTGTTTACATTCATGGAATATACAAAGAAAAGAATACAAATATATTTCTCTATACATTAAATGACGTTATGCCATGCAAACCAAAAATTGATTTTTTTTTTTGTTATTAGCTCACATTTTTTTTTTATTTCAAACCAAAAATAATATAACACAGATTCTATTTTGTTTAGAAATGATAATATTTTGGATTTTAATAAAATATTATTTTAGTTATCTACTGTATAACTATTATTATGATTTTACATAACGGTACGTTAATTTTTTGCAAAAGTGTTATAATAGCATGAGTTGAATTTCGATTTTTATTTTTTTTAGCTTCCATTATTTTAACGTTATATAATAATTAGAGACCGGAAAAAAGCATAAAAAAATGGAAAAAAGTGCTTAAAAAGCATAAAAAACTTGAATAATAAGTTGTTAATTAAGCATAAAAGTTGAAAAAAGCATCTTATATGCACATTTTTACTTCATACCAATGGCGTATACAAATTTTTTTTTAAAGACTAAATTTATTCCTGCCACGCCCCTGCGAAAAATTTTGTTTTTGCGGAACCAAATTTTTTTCACCCTGCGAAAAATTTTTTTTACAGGCTATATTTTTTCACCCTGCGGGGTTTTTGAAAAATTTTTTTTTTGGGGGGCGGCCCCCTTCCCCTCCCCCTTATATACGTCCCTGGTGTATTCGTGTGAATGGGAAAAAGTGTGTTTTTTAATAAAAAAAAACAAAAAAATTATAAATATTCGTAAAATAAGTTCAAATAAGCACGAAAGGGAAAAAAGCAGAAAACTCAAAAAAAGCAAAAAGCATAAAAAATGCAATCTCAATGCACTTAGTTTTTCCTAATTCGTATAGAAATTAAATATCTAATGGTTGCTTATAAAATTGAGCAATAAGCATTTTGCTTAAAATCCGGTCTCAATAATAATATTAACAAAATAGAGTGACAAATTATTGCTGGAAATAATCGTCCAATGAAATGGAGCGAAAAGTTTTCCAATATCATTGCCAAAAAACAAAAAAAAACAAAGAAGAAATATAAATTTGATTGAAATTCGATATCATAAGGCAAATGGGCTGTATGCATTGCAGGAGGGAGGGGGAGGGGTGGGGAGAGGAGCAACCGAACTAACAAAGCCAAAATGGCCATTATAATGGCGCATAAATTTTATTGTGTTGAGTAACGAAAGGACATTATCGATAATAATAAATCATTTGATTTGATTCTTTTTTTTTTTGTGTTTAAACAAATAAATATAAAAGTGGCACGCAATTATTTTTAACTAGCCATTCTTAAACAGAGCAAAAAAAAAAAAATTGCTAGTTATTTATATTTAGTGCAAAAAATTCTTGGTATGAGCACAGCCCAGCGAAGGCGTGCTGCGCAGCTAATTATTTTTTCTTTTCCCCCATTATTATGTACAGTAGTTCCGGGTTAATCGAGCTGGAGCATATTCTTTTGTGCAAAAGCTTTTTTGAATCACACTTTGCTGTTGTACTTCATTGGAGAAATAGTTGCCATGATAACAAAATATTTAATATTTTCCTCTAATTAATTATGCATTTTACCCCGATCAATCAGCGTGTGAAACGTCCCCAATCGGTACTATGTATTTAAAAAATATATTAATAATAAATATAACCCCCTAAAACGAAAAGGGTTTAAAAAATAAATTTTTCCTCTTGGGTTTTAATAAACTATCGATAATTAAATATATCTCGATACAGAAAAATGTGGTGTGACAGCACATCATACAAGCTTAGAGTGAAGGAAGATTAATCACACCAGATTTTTGACAACTCCCAAATTTCTCTCTCATTTTCAACTAATTAGCAAAACATTTTTTAAGATAACCCTTGAAGATATCTCAATCTCTATCAGATTAAAAAAATTTAATAGGTTAAATTAATTAATTAATTAATTATTGTTAAAGGGTGCTCGGTGGTGTAGTGAGCTAGGGTGTCGGCTTCTACAAAGAATATACAAAGAAGATCCCTGTTCAAATCCTTGGCGTGCGGGATTTTTCATTAAATAAAAATATTTATTTAATGTAAACAAATCCTCAGGCAGGCACTGGATTGGAATATTGGATCTCACCACAATAGCCCCCAGGCAACTCTACGAGGAGAGGGATTGCTGTGACATCCCCTCCTGTGGAAGATACGTAAAGAAGATTCCCTCTCAGTGATACATTCTTCGAAAGGAGTAGGCTACACGCAAGTGTTCCTCAAAATAGAACAAACTCCCTAGTATAGAAGAGGTTGGATAAAAGGAACCGGGTGGAACCAGAAAAAAGGATTAGTTCACTACCTAGAAACAAACGCAGGAGGAGTAATGATGTAACTTCAAGGGGTGCCGGTAGATGGCTACGGCCAGAGGCCGGTTGGGTTTGAAGTGTGTATCTTCGTGCACGAAAGCACCTCGGGTAAATAAATGGGGATCCCGATAATATTTTCAAATAATAATAATAATTAATTGTTAAATTTTTTAAGTATATGCAAAGGGGCGGGTTTAAAAAAAATAGACGTGAGTTCATGTTTTTTTTGGTTAAAATTTCAAAAAACGACTAATCAGCTAGTTATTTATAATTTTGTTGAAACTGAATAGGGGAATGCAAAATAACTCTTTCAAATTAATCATTATCCAATCAATGCTATTGATTATTACTTAATTATGCGTCAAAAAGGGAATAATTAATTAATTCCAAAGAGAATAAAAAAAATCCCCCACCTCCCCCCTCTCTTCACCCGCCATTTTCAGCTTTTATTTTCTATCCTTTTTTTTTTTTTTAATTAATAAACTTAATTAGTAGATGGATTTTTATTATATCTCCCTCTCTGCTTTTGTGGCTTTTGACGATAGGGGATATAATTATTAACCTAAATCTCACGAGTGAGCCATCAATTTATTTATTTATTTGATTAATGTTATGTGATTTTTTTTTTTTTTAATTTATTTATTAAAGTGAGAACGTTCTATTTAATTATTATTAATTTTTGTTTTTTGTTGAGAGAGCAATAATAGGTGAGTGGAGGAAATTATATATTCCGTTTTTATTGAGTGTGTTTTTTACAGTGGTGTAACTGACCTCCCGAAAGTTTTATTATTATTATTTGAAATTCCTTCCGGGATCCCCATTTATTTACCCGAGGTGCTTTCTTGCACGATGTCACACACCTCAAACTTAACCAGCCTCTGATTATTTCCTATCTCTAACTCTTCCTGTTTTCATTTTTAGTTTTAGTTATCGAGCTAATCCTCTGGTTCCACCTGGTTCCTTTTATTCAACCTTCTATGCTAGGGAGGATGTCCTAGTTTGAGGAGGGACTCCTTTCGAAGAATGCATCACAGAGAGGAAAACTTTTTTTACTCCCCTTCTAGAGGACTGGATGTCACAGCAACTCCCTCTCCTCGTAGAGTTGCCTGGGGGCTATTGTACTGACAAGGAACACTTCTCAGACCCGAATCATAGATTTCGTTGATACTTACGTGATTTGAAGTCCTATATGAAACATTGAAAATCCCGCGTAAACTTGCTGCTAAGGCGCAGTCATAAAGGCGCAGTGGGTGTAAACATGTTTTATGTCAATTTAATCCTTTGAATGCTTTGTTTGTATTTAGTTGATTAAAATGGATAAAATCAATCCTTTAAAATGTTGTGAAGCTTATGTTTGATGAAATGTCATCTAAATTCAATGCTTCTTCAGCTATCAATGCACAAGAAATCGAACTTAAGGACCAGCTTATAGGTATATTTATATTATATTAATTAACATATTTTTTTTTTATTTTTATTTTTGAGACAAAATTAGCGATTTTATCCCTTCATGTGAGGGTATATTATTGAGATAATGCTGAAAAAAATATGTTAATTAATATAATATAAATATACCTATAAGCTGGTCCTTAAGTTCGATTTCTTGTGTATTGACAGCTGAAGAAGCATTGAATTTAGATGACATTTCATCAAACATAAGCTTCACAACATTTAAAGGATTGATTTTATCCATTTTAATCAACTAAATACAAACAAAACATTCAAAGGATTAAATTGACATAAAACATGTTTACACTTACTGCGCCTTTTGATTGCGCCTTAGCAGCAAGTTTTCGCGGGATTTTCAATGTTTCATATAGGACTTTAAGGCCGGTATTCATAATCGAGACTTATTGAACAAGTCAGACTAAAGTAATTGCTTAAGTTCACTTTCGATTCATAGACACAAACAAGCAATCCTTTGAGTCAGTGCAAACAAGCAGCACCTGGGGGAGACTTGACAAAGTAAAGACTTGTTGCCTAGGTCACTAACCCTTACTTATTCGAAGTTTTCGTTATTCAGAGTTATTTCTTAAGCCAAGACTAGTTTCAAATAAGTTCGTTCGATTTCATAGTGATTTTTCATGCGGACTAGATAGCAAACAAGTCAGAATTTAACAAGTCAAGTCGAGAGGTGACTTGAGTCTTTGTTTTTGACAGCAGTTGTCAGATTTTAATTTTCAAATTATCATAAAAGTAAAAAATTAAGGTAAGAATTAATTATTAAATTAAATTATTATTAAATAACATTATTATTTATTCAAATTTCCACTTGGAATATAATAATTAATAAAAATATATTTTTTTGCAGTTCTATTTTGGAAATTATAGTTTATAAAAAAAGAAGAGCATTATTATATTATTATAAAAGGTAAATGAATACTTTGTTTTAAATAACTATTAATTATTTAAATTTACATTTGGAATATAATCTTTAATAATAACTAAAATATTTATTTTAGATGGACTTGCACACACAATTATGATTTAAATTTATATTGTGGAAGTGTTTTTTATGATGAACTAAAGTGTTGATGGTTAATAAAATAAAACACGGTAGTTTTTTGGTTGCAGGTCAATTTTCGACTGAACATTCAGTTCAGATGGTTATAAATCATAATCTTCAGGCTTGGAAATCACAATCAAGTTATATTTACTATAATAAATGAATGCTTTCATTTCTTTATAATATAAAAATACATTTTAGTTTTATGATTAACAAAATTTTAAATAAATTAAATTTTCATTGTACATGTAATATTTGTTATTTACCTAAAGAAACCAAAAATCCTTTGTAAAGATATTTAAGAACAATTTTTAGCTTATTTTTTCAAAATGATGTGTCTATATATTTTTTTTTATTAATAAATATATATTTCTATGTATATTAAGGCCTTATTATAGTTTTTAACCTAAAAAGGTTTTTAATTCAGCTGTCCTTGTTTATTTATTTTTTTTTTTTAATTTTTATATTTTTGTTAATTATTTTTTTTTTTTTAATTTTTATATTTTTGTAAAAAAATTAATTATTTTTAATTAAATGTTTTAATTTATAGTATTTATTTAAATTAATTTCAATTTTTATTATGTTGCCTACTTCACAAAACGTCAAATTATTTTTTCACAATAATATAATATTTCTGTAATATTTTATTCTTTGAAATTTTTGACTCGCCATATTAGCCGAAGGTTGCCGATTGTATCCGATCGGAGCCGAGAATAGCCGAAGTCGTTGACTTGACGAAGCAATTGGTTTGGCAAACAAGCAATGTTTATTGGAACTCTGACTTCAAAAAGTCTTGCTTGAATAATGTTTATGAAATCATAAGCGAACTAGATCGACTTGTTCAAAAAAGTCTTACTTCATGGAGTCAGACTTAAGCACGAAAACAAGTTTCAATTATGAATACGGCCCTAAATCACGTATCAACGAAATTCATGATTCAGGTCTGAGAAATGTTTCTTGTGAGATCCGATATTCCAATCCAGTGCCTGCTTGATGATTTGTTTACATTAAATAAATACTTTTATATTATTTATGAAAATCCGTCCAGTAGTTTACAATAGTGAAAATTTAATATTTTCTCTTTGAAATTAGAGATGCCTTCAGACGACGAATTTCTGATGATCATATTTGGGGAAATAATTATCAAAGAGAAAGAGGAGTGAAACCTCCCCCTCTCTCTCTTCCCCACTCCTCCTCTGAGTCTAACTAAGGAGTATGGTACAGCTGGTAATTATAATTATAGATTGAATCGGGAGCGACTTCGGACAGGCAATTAATTCAGAATTGATGATACATTGGTACATACAAGCTCTCACAATACTACTTGTGTGTTCCTCTCCTCATGGGTCATACGTCTATATCGGTATAGCTGCTATTGATGTCTCAACAATGAAGGTCATTTCTACAAATTCAATAGTTAAAATCATTTATTTTTAATTCATATCTGAAAATAGCGGAACTTAAAAATTCAAAAAGTATTTTAAGGGCGTTCAGTATGTAGATGTTACGCATGTTTTTCCAGATAAGAGGGCGTAGTGTGTCATAAAACGTATGCCCAAAAAATCAAGTAATTCAAAAAATTTGCCAAGAGATGTCAGAATGGTAGCTAATAATATTTGATGCATTTGGTTGATTTTCATTGGTCTTTTAACAATAAATACTTTATAAATGTTATTATATATTATGTATCTTTTATAAAAGCATACAAATATATAAATATAGGCCAGATATAGGCTAATACTATATCGTCTGTTAGACTAGCCTGCCATCTATTGCAAGAATGCTGAACTAATTTGACAGTTGGTTTTTAAATAAATCATCTAAGCTTATTTCAAAAATTTCTTAATTAATATGTGATTAATAATAACAATAAATTCATTTTAAAATTTTAAAAAAATTAAAGATTATTGGGACAGATTGTTTTTTTTTTGTATTTGTTGATAACAAAAAAATTAATTACGATAATTTTTTAATAAGTCATTAAAAAAATTATAGCTCGATGTCCCAATAATCTCTTATGAATTTAATTCATTTAAAAAAAAAACGCATTGAAAAAATTCCTTATAATAGTCTAGTTTTTTTATAAAGTACGTTTCGACGGCCACACCTTAACAGAGAATTAAAAAAGCACTAATCAATGTACCAATGTACAGTCTCAAATATCCGAACTGTATTAAAATTAAAATTCTACCCGCAAAAAGAAAATCTCTGATTTATTGATTTAGTTAAGTTTTCTCAACAACTACAAAAGGACAATAAACAAAAAAAAAAGTGAATAAGAAGAAGAAGAAAAAAACAAGGAGAAGGAAATGGACATCCAGAAGTCCTCCCGAGGGATGCAAATCCTCTCTAGCTTGTTTTGTTGTTGATGTAGACACCCACCCACCCCTTGACGACATCGTTTTTCTTCGTTTAGGCCAATTGACCTACCATCCCCAGACAATTGGACAAGCATGTTTAAATTAATTAATTCCATGAACAAAACACAAACAACGCTACAATCAGAGTGACGTCACTCGTTTTCTTAATTACTACTGTATAACAAACAGAAGGGCACAAGATTTTCTATTTGTTGTTTGAGAGCAAAATAAATAAATAAATACTTTTCCTCATTATTAAACCAATTGAAAAGTCAAAGAATAATTAATCTTTCTATTCATTATGGTTCAAATAAATGAAACAAGCGAAAAATTATTTTTTCTTTTTTGGAAAAAGGAACGTTAATTATTCATTTCAATGCTTCTTTACTTTTGTTTTTTTCAACTTGAAAATAACTAAATTTTAAAGATGACCAACTATTGAAAACAACTAAATACTTTGATATTATTTTTTTAAAACCCTTTTTGGCTATTCTGGCCATTTAGGATTTGAATTTTATTCAATACATTTATAATACATAGTACAAATGGCTACCGAGAGCCGTTTCACAACCTTATTGCTCGGGCTCACCAGTTCCTAGCTTTGACATCGCTTAACCGCAATGCAAAATTGACTATAAATATTTAAAAAAAAAAAACCAAATTGAGAAAACCTGAATGAAATTGATAATAATTTTAATAAAACAAGTATCAGGGCTTTTTATCTCTTGCTAATCCTTATTTCTGGTTCCATCAAACCTCTTCTATGCTAGGGGAGGATGTCCTAGTATGAGAAGGGACTCACCCAGCATCTACTCCTTTCGAAGAATGCATCACTGAGAGGGAGCCTTCTTTAAGTCCCTTCTACAGGACGAAATGTCACAGCACCTCCCTCTCCACGTAGAATTGCATGGGGGCTATTGTGGTGAGATCCAATATTCCAATCCAGTGCCTGCTTGAGGATTTCTTTACATTAAAATTTAATTAAAAAAAAAAACCTCAAGACCAGGATTTGAACACATGTCTTCTTTGTAGAAGCCGACATTCTAGCCCACTACACCAATGAGGCCCTCTCTACTATCAAAAAATCAACAATATTAAATTGAACTATCCATGGAAATTTAGCCCTAAGTTGCTTTCTTCCATGAAGAAATCTCGAAAAATTAATTTTACTGGAACTTTTTCTTACATTTATGGATAAGATCTATCGTTAAAATTGAGGTAAAATTACCGAATGATTTTTTACGTCCTGAGGGTTTCGGAGTTGAGTGACCAAGACGATTGCATTGACTAAAGTCACAAAAATATTTAATTTTTTAATTATATTTTTGACAGAGCCCAGAGGTGGTTCGTCCCCGTTTAGAACTTCCTCAAGGACAAAAATAAGAATATTAGTCCATATCATCGAATTTCTTGCAGTATAGTTGTTCGAATGACTGTGTAATTTTAATTTTGAATTCAGTATGTGACTTGAGGCATTCAATGAGCTTGCTGACAAAGTTATGCTATTTAAAGAGTTTTTTTTAACGGCACTTTTAACCATATCTAGTTCAATTTCGGGTCCAAAATTGTCGTATCGATCGTGCTGCTAGTTGAAATAAATTTCAATCGGAACGTACATCATTTGGCATTCAAAATAGACAATGCCTACAGCATGGGGGCTAATATGAGTGCTTAGTTGTTTGTTTTTTAATACCTAAATAATCATACAATTTTAATATAGGTACAAAAATAAACGCCTAATAAAAAAACGAGAGAGTCAATAAAAAAAAAGGGTCAAAAGGTGTCTATTCAAATGTTAACTTTAGTTGAATGTTTATGACCTCTTAAGATTTTTATTAATATATAAAAAATAAAATTACACCTTAAAAAATAAATATATGCTAAAAATAAATACTTTCTTTTTTATCCATATCTTTCATTATCTGATCTGAATAATCTAATGTTTAATCTTTTCTCTTACCTAAAGGCTTATGTTAATGTAACTGTTATATCCCTTGATAAATAGAGCCACAACTCAAACTATTTTATTTTTGCTTTTTTGTTATTATTATTTGAAATTCCTATCGGGTATTTACCTGAGGTGCTTACGTGCTCGAAGACACACATCTCAAACCCAACCGGCCTCTGGCCATAGCCATCTACCGGCACCCCGTGAAGTTACATTATTACCTATCTCTAACTCCTCCTGCGTTCGTTTCTAGGCTAGTCATTACTTTCCTTCCTTTTATCCAACCCCTTCTATGCTAGGGAGGATGTCCTAGTTTGAAGAGGGACTCCTTCAGCACCGACTCCCTTCGAGGAATGCATCACTGAGAGGGATGTCACAGCAACTCCCTCTCCTCGTAGAGTTGCCTGGGGTCTATTGTGGTGGGATCCAATATTCCAATCCAGGGCTTGCTTGAGGATTTGCTTACATTAAATAAATATTTTTATTTAATGAAAAAATCCCTCAAGCCCAGGATTTGAACGCGGATCTTCTTTGTAGAAGCCGACATCCTAGCCCACTACACCAGTGAGCCCCCCCCCCCTATATGCTTTTTTGTCAATTCTATATTTATTAGGAACCGACCGAATATTCGGTTTCAGGTTTCGCAGTTTCGCCAAAAAGTAGCCGAAACTTTCGGCCGGCCGATACCGTAAAATGGGATGAGTCGTCGCATGAAAAAAAAAAAGATCAAATGATTTGCACTTGAAGGAGAAAAAAATTTAGTCTCCCTCTTAAAAAAAAGGTCAAATGATTGAGAGGAAAAAAAATTTTTCGCAGGGCGGAAAAATTCCAAAAAAAAAAAAAAAAGCTAATATGATATGAATTTTTTTTATAGGAAATACAAGTTTCGGTTTCGGTTACAGTTTCGGCCGAAACTAAGATTGAGGCCGAATATTCGGTTTCGATTGAAAATCTTGTTTCGGTCGGACTCTAATATTTATGTTATAATGTAGAACAATCTGATGTGACTGGTCACACAGCACACAACTTCTCTACTTTTGTTATTGAAAGTTGTGTTTTGAGCGAAAAAGTACATACAATAAAGTACTAGTACTCTTTAGCAGATTTTGTTCAAAGAAAACTTGGTCGATCATTTTCATTCATTTTTATTCGGGCTTTAGAATGAGTCGAATCTCCGCTTTCTGGACCAACCGATAAT
>JAKCPI010011858.1:0-27704 GCA_023213315.1 Euborellia annulipes | reverse complement strand
AGCGCCTGCATCCCGGCAACGCACTCAACTCGACTGAACGGGAGATTCGTCTCTCTCTGTTTATAGGAATAAAACAGATGAAAATAACAATTCCCTTTTTATTAAAAGTAAAAAAATACCTTTTGCTCTAATCTAATTATATTTAGAGCCGGAAAAGAATGTCAACAAGTGATTTGGAATATTCCAAGGCCTTTCTTAAATAATCAACCCTTAATTCCCCCCCCCCCTAATCAAAATAATAATCAACGCTATTTTTTGAATGTTTTCTATTTATTTGGCTTCAATTTAGCTAAAATAAATTTAAAAAACATTTTTTTCAATTTTGCAACCCCTAATCCAGTCTTTTTTTTTTTTTTTTTTTAAACACCACACATTTTTTACTTTCTCTTACCTATATATATGTAATATATATAGAGAGAGCCAAGTATTTGATTCATGTCAAAAATTCGATGTCAAGATTTTGATGGATCTTCACGTTTTGAGGTCCCCTGAATCCAAAAAAGTGGTTTTCGCGACATGGTCTGTCTGTGGGTGTGTGGGTGTGTGTGTGTTCACTTTTAAGCATGAAGGAATTGAGCTATGAGGCTGAAATTTTATATATAAGTTAAACACCCCCCGGGACCGGAAAAATAAGCTTTTAATCAAAATCGGCCAAAGAGTACTAGTACTTTACTGATGCACTTTTTTAGTTTTTTTTTCGATTTTCTCACAATTCGCTCCAAAAATTTTGATTAAAATTCAAAAATCAATTATTTTTTAGATGCTCTTTCAAATTTATATTCTCGTTTTGCCCTCAAAATTGTTTGAAGCACACTTTAATCTTGTGCTTCATAGGAAAGATAGGAGAAATGGTTGTCATGGTTACAAAATATAAATATTTTCCCATACTTATAAATTTTACATCTGAATTCAAATATTCCCTACTGCCGGGAACTAAATACATGTCGACACAAAAAATCTGGTGAGACAAGCACAGTACACAACTTTCGATTACCGAAAGTAAGAGAAAGTTGTGTGCTGTGCGCCAGCCACACCAGATTTTTTTTCTTTAGTCTTCATCTTAGGCCATATAGAATTTAAAGTTAACATTATTTTAGAGACGAAATATTAGAGGATTCATGCACATTTATTTATATCATTTGGTATCCAATCCGCTCTAACGATTTTGATTAAAATTCATAAATCAATTATTTTTTACTTGTTCTTTAAAATGTATATTCTCATTTTCCTATTGAAATTTTCTGAAGACCACTTTACTCTTGTACTTCATAGGAAAGATAGGAGAAATGGGTGCAATGGTAACAAAATATAAATATTTTCCCATGTTTATAAATTTTACATCTTGAATTCTAATATATTTTACCGGAGGTCAAATGTAAAAAAAAAAAAAAAATTCTAATATATCGGCGGAAATTAAATATATGTCGACACAAAAATTCTGGTGTGACAAGCACAGAACACAACTTTCTCCTACCAAATGTAAGAGAAAGTTGTGTGCTGTGCCCCCCAGTCACACCAGATTATTTTTATTAAATTTCATATTTTAATTTAATACTACAATATTTATGTTTGGTCATTAAGATTCTATAATTCTTAATTTAAATAAAATAAAAGTTGAGAAAATAGTAATAATTCCGAGAAAACAAAATTGAAATGAGTGAGCATGTGAAGTGTTTTTTGGCGAAACTTTGCGGAAAGACTAAATAACCGTAATTTTCGTTAAGGATAGATAACTACAGGGTTCCGGTCCAACAAAAAAAAAAAAGAAAAAAAATTCAATTCAAAGACCCAAAATTAATTTTAATTAATGTATGTGCGCCTGTTAGCAAAAAATATTCAGAAATTAAAGTAGAAATTTTATAAAAATTGAAGGTTTTGTAATCTGCTTACTCTCAATGTTTTTTTTTATAGCTAATTGTATATCAAGTGAAGCAACAAATTCTTCAACAATGCGGGTCATTTGGAAATGCAAATTATTCTTATCAATTTGAAACTGATGAAATGTCCATTTGAAAAAAAAACGATATGTTGACAAAGCATGTGAAAGTAGCTATAATTCTGTATTAGGGTAAAATTTTGAATCAACATTAGTGAGAAGGTTTCCGGTTTGAAAATTTAAAAAATTAAAAACGAGAAAATAATTTTGTTTCGAACCAATTACTTTAGTTTCTCGACTAGTTCAGTTTTGAGTAGGACTGTACTTTGGTAAATAGGTGGGACTGATTAATACCTCGGGTATGAATTTATTAGTGTCAACCTCAAACAATAAATTGTTTCAATAAAAAAATTTTGAACTAAATAAAAATAAAATTGCCCTCGCGCTTGGGTCGAGGGTTCGGATCCCCGGCAGTCCCATGAGTATTTATTTAAATTATTTGGATACCAAATGGTATAAATAAATGCGCCTGGACTAGGGGTCTGCCAAAAAAACTCACTCGTAAATTATATGGACCCTGTTATGCATTAGTGGGTCAAGCGCCAAAAAATTAAAAATTGAGTTAAGCACGGAATATTGTTTCAAATGCTATTTTTTATGAAATATGTTCTAAAAAAATTTATATTTAATGTTACTGGCACAATTGACAAAAAAAAAAAATTATATAATATAATCTAATGAAAACAAAAAACTTTAATGTTGATTTTCTCAAATCTCGGTAGCTGGCGCTTGACGCACTAATGCGAAACAGGGTCCATATAATACATAGACTACTAATTAATTATTTTAGATGTAAAAAATATCAATTCCAAAATTTTTTATAATAACAAATTAATAGAATAATTATTTTATTTATTCATATATCCATTTACAGGTTTGTTTGAAAGGCCTTTCTTAAACTTGTTTTTAATATTAAATGGTTAATTAAGTTCATCCGGTGTCACGCGTGCAAAATGTGTACGAATATCCATGTAGGAACTTATGTACTTTGACACTCACCTTTAAGGTGTTGCTGGTGTCGTGTAATTAATCCATTGTGTCATGTTTCAAGCGCCCAAACATCATTCATTTTTTTAATCGGGGACACGAATCAATTTAACTTTTAGAGATTACTTTAATGATTATGTAATTTAATATCAATTGGATTAGCTTTAAAGCCGAATCATTAATATAATGCCTTAATTAAATAAATATGCAGGATAAATATTTTTTTTTCGAAAATATTGAAATGTATTTAATTATTAGGGATTAGTAGGGGATTGTTTTTTTTTTTTTTTTGTTTTAATTAAAAAATATTTATTTATTTTTTATTTTTTAAATTCTTTTGGCAAATTATATCAATATTTTTTTTTTCTTTTATTTTTAACTTTTTTTTATGAATTGTTTTTCATACATTTGGGTCAACGTGACTGAGGATTAGACAATATAGTTTTTATAATACTATAATACTGAATTCACAAGACTCAAGAGGGAAAATAAATTTAAATCGATAGGTTATTGAATTTTGATACTATTATATGGACCCTGTTACGCATTAGTGTGTCAAGCGCCAGGTACCGAGATTTGAGAAAATTAACTTTAAAGTTTTTCTGATTTACATTGTTTTGATTAGATTATATATAATTTTTTTTTTGTCAATTGTGCATGTAACATTAAATATACATTTTTTTTAGGACATATTTCATAAAAAAATACTATTAATTATAGCATTTGAAACAATATTCCGTGCTTAACTCAATTTTTAATTTTTTTTGGCGCTTGACACACTAATGCGTAACATGGTCCATATAATAGACAAAGTCGGTCTGTCTGCTATTTTGTAGTTCATACTTGTAGTCCCCAAGCTTTTTTTAATATGTAGAGAATTTGACGGAGATTTTTTTTAGCCAAATTAATTAAAAACGCACCAAATGGCTTAAATAAGAATGCTTGGCTCTCAAATATATATATTAGGCTAACTAATCACCCAATAACTAATCAAGGGTTATTGCCAAAGTCTTATATGGGCTGAGTTGCCGAAAAGACTGTGTGAATGTGTGTGTGAGGGGGTGATGAGTGTTAAAAAAAAGCCGCCCCCCCTGAATTTAATTTTATTATATTTTTCCCTCGATTTTAATAAAATTTAAAATGACGCTTCTCTAAAGGGTAAATAATTAAAAAATGGTATTCCAGACCTCAGAAAGTTCTATGCCACTTCTACAAGTTCTACCCCACCCCACCTGCCTTCTTAAAATTTATTTTCCACTCGATTTTTTTTATTTCATATTTTTATATTATGGTGCAAAATTAATTAAAATATGATCTGGACCGAAGGCAATCCTACAAGTATAGTTTATTATAAGCTAAGATTAAAAATGCGATTTTAATACCCTAAATCGAAAAATTTTCAGGACGTTTTCATTTAAATGTCTACGATCCGAAAAATGGTTTCACTTGCACTGTGGTTTCATAAAACCACACAATGATTTTATCATTTTTTTTTTATTACTGAGTTTTTGGGGATAGATATCCAAAATTGCTGGAGAAAATATTTCTTTTATAGAAACTAAGAAAATTGTTTTTTTTTCTTACCGGTCGAATCTAATGAGGAGGTGTGTGACGTTCGAATTCCCCCTATAATTTATTGATAAATCATTCAAAAAGTTTTAAAAAGAGAATAATTTAATAGAAAATAAAAAGGTAAAAAAAAAAAATAATAATAATAAGTTCAAAGAATTCGTGATTTCTTAATTAGAACCCGAGGGATTTTTAGTCAATTCACTAATGAATAAAAAAAAAAGGAAAATTGCGCTTATCAAGTCGTTTCTATCATTTCGATTCGGCATAATTGTATTGGATGGGTTCCCGGGGTTGTACCCAGGGGTTGGGTACTTTCTCTCTCTCTCGTGCCGTGCGGCGCGATCACGCCGGGACACGTGATGTATGGCACCCGATCACGGAAACACTGCGTGACTAAAACAAAACAACGTATTAGATGAAACAAAAATACTAAAAAAAAAAAAGCCTTGAGAGAAAGGAGGCCTTAGAGACTGCTGATGCAAGCTTGATGTATTAACACAGCCAAGCAGACATTTCGGACTCGGATTGTTTTTTATGACGTCCAATCACGACAAGTATAATAATGATTTTTTATTTTATTTTTTCATTTTTTTTTTTTTTTTTTTGCGCGGCTTTATAAATAAATATCTTTCCAAACATCCGCTATATATTTCTTTTGTTTTTTTTTTTTTGAAATTTTTCGGTTGACTTTCTCTTAACCTAATTTTTTCGGGTGACTAATCCCTCCCTTTATAAAAAACAATGAGTAGAAATAACGCTAATGTTCTATCGAGTTCTCATGGTTCTCTGTCGTCTCTGTTAATTGTAGGTCACTGGTTGACATTCGAATATTCGGTTGGCACATACACTCCTTCCATTTTTACTTTCTCTTACCTATATAACGCCTGCTGTGAATCATAGTGGCGAAAGTCCGAAAATTCAATTTTTGAGTTATGCCTACCCAACGTTGTCTTCTCTTTTGAGTGGCAAAGTGGCGAAAATATATTTCCATTGTTGAATTTCGGACTTTCGCCACTATGAGAATTATCAGCAGGCGATTTGAAATACACTGTAAAAAAAATCTTAATTTTAGTGTGTTTTTGAATACTAAATTTTCAAATTTCCCTTGTAAATGATATCTACTAAATTTACAAATGTATGCCTTCAAATATTTACAACAAACATTCTAAAATTACAATTTTCTTCGAAAAATAGAGTATGTATTGTAATTTTACAAACATTGTATAGTATTTTTCGTTAAAAATTGTATTTTTTCTCGAAAGCAGGAATTCTAAATTTCAAATTCCTAATTTTCAAATGTCATTCTAAAATAACAATACATTTTCATTCTAATTTTTTTGTTTTTTGTTTCAATGATATATTAATTTAATATTAACACTTTATGCGTATTTCGACACCATATGTGTCATCTTCAGAAGTGAATTACATACTACAGTATTAATATATCATTGAAACAAAAAATCTTGTGTACTTGAATTTAATTCTCCTATTAAAGCATAATGTTTTAACTAGAGCCAACGGTTACCAGTTTAAAATTAATAAAATTAATTATTTTTTAGATGATCTTTAAAAAGTATATTAGTAAAATCTTTGGTGAAAATTATTTGAAATACAATTTACTGATATAGTATATTTTCTAATTACCTTCTCTCCCCTCCCCCACCCCCCGAACCCCCTCCCCCCCCGCCCCCCCCGCCCCCACTCCCCCTCCCCCCCCCCCCTGCCCCCGCACAACCCCCTTCTCCCCCCCCCCCCCCCCTCCGGACCCCCCCCCCCCCCCCCCCCCCCCCCCCCCCCACAGTTAGATATTTCAAATTCATTTTCCGGCTCTTCCTTCCATAGAGCCAATGTTAAATTCCAATGGGGATTTGCATATTAATTTCGAAAAGTTTTACAAATTTTAAATTTTTTTTTTCTAATTCTTATGAAATTCGTATTTATGTAGGATTCTCTATTGTGTATAAAATATTCAAATATGAGAGTAAAATTTTGAAAAATAACTATTTATAATTTACTTCAAGCAGTCATTATTTAAAATACAATTGAAAACGCAAATGGTCAAGTTTGGAACTAATGTCCTATCGGAAACTAAATATATCTCGACACAAAAAAAATCTGGTGTGACAAGCACAGTACACAACTTTCGATTTAAACCGAATTTTAATCGAAGGTAAGAGATGCTGTGCAATCAGTCACAACATATTTTTAAAACATCAATTTATCTCACTTAATAATAAATACTTTGGTAATTTTTCCATACACTATTTTTTTTTTTCGTTGTTGTTCAAGTCCGCAGGCTTGACAAATACAAACAACTCGTAAGTTATATCTGCTTATTAAACCGTCCGAGAATTTATTACATGTCCATATATAAAGATATCCTTCTTGCTCTTTAAGTTATGATAAATTTTTGCAAGTTAATTTATTCACAAGCCATATTTTATAGAAGGCCTTTCTCTATTTTAAATTGAAACAAAATTTTTTTTTTTTGATTTTAGTACAACGCACAATTATAACAAGTTTTTGTTTGGATACCAGAGGGTATGCAAGGTCAGAAGGTATATTTTGCTTAATGAGCTTAGATTTATTATCAACTCATTCAAAGATATTTATATCATTGCAGTGGCCTGGCCAGACAAATACAAATACAAGAGAATTTTTAAATATTTTTTTTTTTTTAATTCTTTATTTTCCCAACTCGAATCATCATTCAGCCCACAAGATTTTTGTCTTACAATATTGTATAAACATTTTTTTAAATATATTAAGCTAGAGTAGTCAATGAATACGGTAAATCATAAAAAATAAAATGCTGAGTATATTTTTCATATAATTATATTTAAAAAAAAAATATTCATCTCTGTGAGATCATGAGGGCGAGGGAATCCTCCAAAAAAAAAAAATAAATAAATGGAAAGAAAAAAACTTCTTAATAAGTTTTTTTTTTTTCATTTTAAGTCATTCTGCTGCTGAGACGATTTCGACTTTAAAGTTTACAATTGTATTTGTATTTAATACTGTTCAACTGTCTTGTTTCTGGCTGGCTACCGATCCCCACATTCAGCAGAGCTTAGCGTTGCTTAACTACAACGATCTCTGTGACTGTTTCTTTTCACTTATCTTGAAAATTCCTAATCATTTTGAGGACGAAATGATTTTGGCAATAATCTAAAATACATAATGGTTTAGCAATATTCATTCAGCATAGTGGTGCAGATATTATACAAGGGGTTAGAGATACGCATGTGACAAAATCTATAGAATTGGCTACCAATCAATTGAAATAAATAGGGACGGAATCTAAATAGCCTCCGATGTCTAAATAATAAAAAAAAAAATAGAATAAAAAATTAGCCGGATGAAGAGTTAGTATATATGAAAATGAAAAAAGATCAAGACCATTAAGCTAACCTTTCGGTCTTGGTTAAGTCTATCTTCAGAGCTTATGAGTTGTCAGAATAAGTATACAATGAATTTCAATATCACGTTGAATAAATATAAAAATTATACAGTTTAAATCTTCTTCTTCTTCTGTCCTCGCCTTATTCCAGCGATGCGGGCGGCGCCCCCCCTTTTTACCCACCAGCCCTATAACGCTTTTTTGCGACCGGAAGAATTAGAATAGGCCGGCCCGTCGCACAGTCTGACGCCTGTTGAAAAGAGGAAGGAAGAGACAGACATACAAATAACTGAAGGACTGCCTGTCCCAGCTCGGGCAGCTCGTGGTCGCCATCCACGTACCCACAAGATATGGGTCCCTGAGCGAATAAAAATTATACAGTTTAAATAATAGATTGAAATTTGAAAAGAGATAAACCAACATATAAGCTCCAAGTTAGTTCAGGAAGATGATCTTCCTAAAGAATGAAAGTTAGCTTAATGGGTCTTAATAAATGAAATACTGTTCTTTCTTTATCATTTTTCAAGATAAAGATAAATTTGTAAAGTCAATAAAGCCGTTGTCGGGAAAAGTTAGACAACTGGAATTCCGAATCAACGACATGCTTGCCTAACGACATGCTCCTGGGTTGTTTCTTTGGAAAATCCTGAACCAGTAATCGGTCCTAATGATAGAGTTGCTCGATGCACCATCACAGGCTGCGTGATTGGTTCGATCGGGAGGAGCTCGCGTGATTATTGGCCGGTCTAATGCCCATCGGGTGCCGCCAGCCGGGCCGATAAATCGCCCGGGTCCCGAGCCTCGTCTTTCGGGTTTTAATATCGGCTCTCGCCACAAATGAGACTCGGCCATCAAATTATAGGGTAGGCTGGGAAACCGAAACCTGCACCAGCAGCCGGCGAATCAACAACATCCAGCCGAAAAAATTTCATCATTTTTTTTTTTACTCTCTCTCTCTTTCAATCCTCCTCCTGCTTCATCTTCTTTTTTTCCTTTAGCTTAGCCAAACGATCTTGTCTGGATAACCAATTTAATAAATTCATATTAAAAAAAAAAAAAATCCGAAACAATTTTAAAATTCTAGTCTACATATGGTTCGGTCCGATCGTTTAATGATCTGAAAGTCTATTCAGGAATCATTTATAAAATTTGTAATTAATAATACATAATCTACTAATGATTAGTGGGAAATGGAGAGAACGACAAGACAAAGACATTGAGCTATGACATTTCGGTCAAGGATCATTCAGAAAAAAAATTATTGAAGTGGATTATTAATAGCAAAAACACTATTCATGAAATAAATAAATTTCGATATATAAAATAATGCAAGTAAAAATATATTATTTTATAAAACAAAAATTTGGCCATCAAGTTTCTAATTCATTAAGACTCCAGAGAGAGATTAATAAAGCCTGTAATAAGTTGCCTGATCACCTTAGATGACAGACAATCCGCGTTATTGAATTTTTCGCTGCTCGTTGCCGGGGCGGATCCATCACAATTTAGACAAACGTCACCGACGTCGATTTGACAAAACCATTGATTCATTATTCGTCGTCGGCTTTTAGTTTTCCAGAAATATCGTGTGCTTTTTTTTTTTTATTCCCAGCGAACAACAATCCCAGTTGACAAAAACATCAATAAGTAAAAGAAATTGACAGAAAGCTAAAAGCCACAACGTCACTGAAACTAAAAATAGAACGAAACAAAAAACTCTCGCTCTTCCAGAGGAGAATAAAAAATGATACTTAATAAAATTATTATGATATTAATTACATCTCAGCCTAGGGGCTTTTAAAAAAAATATGCATAAATAAACAAGAGTTCCATCGTTAAACCGTATTTTGTTTCGAAAATTTTTTGAATTTTAACTTCAGGATGTGAATTTTAAGAAAATAAAAGCAATAAGATTTTTTTAAATTAAATAACAAAAGAGGCATCTGCCTACAAGATAGACTCAAGTTCTCTATCTAGATAGAGCTTTGTTTGAAAAATCAATGCACTGTGATTAGCCAGTCTATCGTCTAAGATAGCAAATTTGTGAGATGAGTAATGTGTTTATGATTGGGCAAAATTGCGCCTCCTGGACTCGAACCAGGACCTCCACGCTTTCGTGCCGAGCAGGCATCTCTTCTAATATTCTATTTCTGATAAAAAGTTTAAATTTTTAAATTAAAAATCTGGTGTGACTGGTCGCATGCACACAACTTTCTCTTATCTTCGGTAATCGAAAGTTGTGTTCTGTGCTTGTCACACCAGATTTTTTGTGTCGACATATATTTAGTTTCCGACAGTACAATGCATTCGAATTTCAAGATATAAAATTTATAAGAATGGGAACGCCCTCGGACTTGGCCTAGTTGGTAGTAGCGCGCCTGCCTTGTATACCAAGGGTCCAGGGTTCGGATCCCAGGCAGTCCGATGATTTTATTTAAGCCATTTGGATATCAAATGGCAAAATGAGAATATTAGATTTTAAAGATCATCTAAAAAATAATTGATTTTTGAATTTTAAACAAAATCGTTGCACCGAATTTTGAAAAAATCGAAAAAAAAAACTGGAAAAAGTACATCAGTAAAATTCTAGTACTCTTTGGCCGATTTTGTTTAAAAGCTTATTTTCACGCCCTAGGGGGTGCGTAACTTAAATATAAAATTTCAAGCTCCTTGCTCTATTCCTTCATGCTTTAAATCGAACCCAGAGAGACACAAATCGAAAATCTTCTTGGACCACCCTAACTATGTATATTTGCTATTTATCGATTTTTTCTATAGTAAAATTATTTATGTTTCAAGGATAAATTAAGGATTCATTCATTTGAGGTGTCCTTCACTACTCGAATGGGCATAGGCACTGGGCAAAGGGATTTGCGCCAGTGTGGCTGTGAGAGTATTAAAACAGGCTTGAGGCCCGTGGGTGGAGACCGCGGTCCCCTCCTCACAGTCTTGGGTCCAGGGACTCGAGTCCCGTCACTCCAAGGCTGTGGGGCATCGGATCAAAATCAAGCCCCGGGAATGTGAGTCCGAGTAGGATAAACGCGTACTCGCCCACACCCCTCATGATTTACCAAGGGGCTAGCCTGCGTTTTCAGACTGTGACGGCATATGCACGGGGACATAGCTATCCAGTGATACTTGCGAGCTAGCCATTAGGTGTGAGCAGAGGGGATCCTGTGGCCAGGGGAATTACTCTGCTCACCCTTGGCTTGGGTATGGGGACAGAGTCCCCATCGTCAATTGACGCAAAAATCTCCCTACCACAACGGGTAGAGCGATGGAGAGTGTAGTGCGTGAATAAGGCAATTTGCTTAACTCGAGTCAAGCAAATCATCGTACTCAAGAAGCACAGTCTCCTCCCTTGATTTGAAAAAATTTAATCAGAGCTATATATATTAACCTTGGTATAATTTCACTCCCTCATGTTTATATTATAAATAAATGAAAGTAAAAATTTATTATTGAATATTGTTAAAAAATAAAATTCCTATTTCGAAAGACCATATATTCTCTACAAAGTTAGTTTTGTAAAAAATTTATAAATACTTTCAATTTTTTGTATGAAATTTTTTTAATATAATTTAAAAGGTTATTTTACGAGTGGATCCATCTTTTGTAGATGACGTGACCTTTTGGGCATAGGCCTACTAAACAATGCACATTTATTTGTGTAGTATTTAATGTTCTGTCTTTTCCCATTCGCCGACCAGTTTGATATTATATTGAGTTTGTATTTATAATTATTTTACTATATCTAGCCATTTATCTCTCTTAATTTCAACTAATTTTAAGTGTCTATTATGATTATGCTAATCCCATTCATAATATTTTCAATAAGGTTAGTTTTTCTTTTTTTATATTAAATTAACTTTTCGATAAAATAATTTTTTTCGATATTTTTACGTATTAGTTAAGAAAAGGAAATTATATTTATGAAATGAAAATGAATGGATCACAAAGCCAAATTAAAAAATTTGGTGTGACTGGCGCAGAGCACACAACTTCGCTAAGAGCAAGTTGTGCACCGGGCTGTTTTATACATAATAGAAAATCCTAAATAAATGGTGCCTAACTTAAATATAAAATTTCAACCTCCTATCTCTTTTCGTTCTTGAGATATTTTGTTCACAGACACACAGACAGACCATGTCGCGAAAACCACTTTTTTGGATTCAGGGGACCTCAAAACGTGTATATCCGTCAAAATCTCGACATCGAATTTTTGACATGAATTCAATACTTTTTCTCTACATATATTAACATATATAGAGGTAAGAGAAAGTAAAAATTATATTTTTATTGATTTAATGATTTATGATAAGAAAGAATTTCTGATATAGGTTACATTGTATAATTATATAAATATTTTCCCTTTCTCAAGAGACGTCATTTCTGTGTTTGTAGGCGAGGAGGAACAAGAGAGGAAGATTTCTCTCTTTCTCTTTTTGGGAGAGGCAACCGCAGAATCGGTGCTGAATGTTGTGTGCGGGGGATGGTGGTCCCCTTTTGGCCTCCCCTCCCCCAACCCCCATTCCCTTGAGCACCCCAACCAACTTGAATGCGTCTCTCGCTCTCTTTATCAGGTGACGCCGCTTTATCTGCTGCCGGTGCGTTTCAGTTAGTTTCCTCGCTATTTCCTGCCCGACTCCCTTTGCCTTTGCTTTGCCGTTACAAGAAAGATGCAAACATCTTTTCGCTATTTGCAATTCGAATTTTGACTCCGGTACGCCTTGCAACTAACAGCACCCAAGAAAGAGAGAAAGAGAAAGAGAGTGAGTTTAAATCGTTCTCTGGAAAATGGCACCAGCGCCCTACTAACTGATCAAACAAGCGAAAAAAAACCTACAAAGAGCTAATAAACCAATCCAACTACTTCTTTGCTAACAGTTGAAATTTGTAACTATCTATTAATTCACCTAATGTTAATTTTCAGGATATAGCCTACTAATAACTATTAAAATCACATAGATTACACTTTCTGATGGTAATTGATTATAACGTTCCTTGATAAGATAAATAAAGATTAAGAATCCAAAATTTAAATTTCAAACAATATTTGACACATTCATACATATTAAAATAAAAGTAATAGAACTAAAATATAAGTTTAATTTTATTTCCTATGTTACAATAAAAGATTTTGGAGTTGTTAAATGTTTACAGATTCACCCTCGATAAAAAAATATTTTTTTAAGTGAATAATGGGAATTTCATGGCTGGAGAGTGAATAAGTCGCTATATAAACAATTTACTCTGTTTGCAATAATAATCATCATACTATAATATAAAGCGCTAGCGGCTGACTTCCTGTCCCTGTGTGTATGTGCCTATTAGGGCGCTGATCAGTGGCGGATCCAGAGGTGTTTCTCGGGGGGCTTTATCACTGGTTAATTAATATGTTTCGAATATAAAATATTAGTTCAAGCAACAATATCCATAAATAGGGTTACCATACGTCCGGATTTTGTACGGATTGATTTGGAAGTCGTGTCCGGTTTGGCGTCCGGATCTCAGAAATGCCCGGATTTTACAAATATGTACCGAAAACGTGTTTTAAAAAGGCTTAATTATAATAAATTTATAATTTATTTACCCCATAATAACTATTTTTACTTTCTCTTACCTATATATGAAATATATAGAGAGAAAGTACTATTGCGATCATGTCAAAAACTCAATTTCGAGATTTTTTAATGTTACAAGCTTATAATTCAAGCTAAGTTTGATATTATTTTTCAAGACTCAGGATAGCTAAAAACGCAGATTTCAGTGCCTAATTTTCAATAATTTTTCCATACCCCTCAGACTCCCCGGAAATCCGGATCTGGCCTCAATAAATTATGGTAACCCTATCCATAATAGTCCTTGGACCGAAGCAGAGAGGAGAAGTCTCCTTCAAGGGTACTCTTCCTTCCCTAAGCGATGAAATTTTTCTAAACCATTCCGTATATAGGGACTTAGGAACTTTAAATATCAGACCGAATTGTTTTTCATAAAGTAAAAAGTCTTTGGAGAGCATCGAGATCTTCATACAATTAGTGTAGCTCAACAAATTTAAAAAGAAAAATCTCTGAAAGAATAAAAAATTTGCTTTAATAATACGATTGTAGGGCGATCTAGCCCGTATGCTCTTCGTTGAATGCCAAATACAGAAATCTAGGTAAGGAACATCGAATCTCGCGTATGGAGGTAAAGTAGAATACTGTTTACAATTAACTCGATTTGCTTTTGTCTCCAGTCTTGAATTATTTTTCACTTTTTATCCCAATCATCAAATAAACTACCTAACTTTCAGGAGAAAAAAATTTAATAATTTGAAAGTCCGTTACTCCTCGAATTCAGGTTATTTTTTGTCGCTATTCTAAAGGGTTGTTTGTCCCTCTTGGGTCAAATTCTATCTTCTTTTTGTGATTGAAAAACAAGGAGAAGATAGGAACTAACCAATTATTTTATTATTTGGTAAAAAAAAAAAACAAAGCAGAGAAAGATACCTCTGTTAAAAAAAGATCAATATCCTTGTCTAATTATTCTTTTCCCCAGCTATCTTATTAAATAAATAAATACAAAAAAGTGTATGAGAGGGCTGCTCGAGCATTAAACTATAGGCCTATTTATTTACTTCAAATTTTTTGTTGTTTCGGGGAGAGAGATAATCGATTATTGAAAAGCCTTAGAGGAAGGTCACGTGTTTGGCGTAAACATTTAAAAAAGGACAAAGTGCTAAGTCAATTTTTCAAAAAATTCTTAATGTTAATAATTAATATTTCTATAAGTTATAAAATTATAAGACTATTTTATGAGAGGATATATTTGCAAATATTTTGGCCATCCTCAGTAAATGTTGATTCAATTTGATTCTTGCATTGATGATAGTCTGGTCAATTAATTTCTGACTACTATGGTACATCCAGCGATTATTTTTCGTTCAATGATATAGAAGCCCTAAACAGGTAAAGTAATTAACTTTAATAAACAAGATTTAATCATAGTAAAATGAATTTTATTGTCCATTTTATAACTTCATTATGCAAATTTTATGGGATTCTTGATGGGACCCATCAAATCCTTATTTGCATCATAAAGATACAAAGTTGACAGAAAAACAGATGGTTTTATCCCTTCAAAACTGAAATAATCAAAAGTGTTAAAAAATATAAAGTCAAAAAGAAATAAATTAATTAGTAAAGAATTAGAAGAATTGGAGATTTCAATTCATTATGTCCTCAAGGACTTTTTTTGTGTCGAGATATATCTTAGTTTCCGACAGTAGGCCTACGTATATTTGAGTTGCTGCAAAATTTATAAGTATGGGAAAATATTTATATTTTGTTACCATGGCAACCATTACTCCTATCTTTGCTATGAAGTACAAGAGTAAAGTGTGCTTCAAAAGGTTTCAAGGGCAAAATGAGAATATACTTTTTAAAGAGCATCTAAAAAATAATTGATTGATGAATTTTAAACAAAATCTTTAGAGCGAATTTCGAGAAAATCGAAAAAACTGAAAAAGTACATCAGTAAAGTACTAAAGTACTCTGTAGCCAATTTTGCTCAAAAGCTTCGTGTCAGGCCTCAAGAGGGTGCCAAACTTAAATTTAAAATTTCAATCTCTTAACTCTTTTCGCTCTTGAGATATTTTGCTCACTGACAGACAGGCTGGCACACACACACCCACACCCACACAGACAGGCCATGTTGCGAAAACCACTTTTTTGGATTCAGGGGACCTCAAAACGTATATATCCATCAAAATCTCGACATTTACTAAAATTTTATTTATACCTAATTAACAAATTTTCCCCCCCGGCTTGTACTGTGGTGAATGTACAGTGAGCGCCACAATTAAGTCCCCACCTGGGAGCTAGAGTCTTAAGATATATATGGTTTAGTATATATATGGTATATAGTGAAATAATTTTAATGACCGAAAAGGTAAAATAATCATTAAAATTATTTCACTATATACGAGGGCACTAAGTCCGTGACTTTTTGAACTTCCCGCCCCTTAACTGAAATGGCAACACTGCTCCTGTCAGCAGGCAACTATCAGCTGACTCCTGTCGAAATTTAGACCGGCTGGGTCTTTTAGTTTTTGTTTGACATCCATTAATAGCAGACTATTGATTGATGGATAGATAGATTGATTTGAGAAGAAATGGAAAAAAGAGCATTCTCAGTTTCCATGGAAAAATCCTTGAATTGGGATACGAATTGCTCCCTATTCTCCGGATTTAGCCCCGAGTGAATATTTCTTGTTGCCAAACCTGAAAAAATGGCTAGGCGGAAAGATATTTGACTCCAACGATGAAATCATCTCAATTTTGATGCCCTCAACAAATCTTATTTTTTGGAAGGGATAAAAAAATTAGAGAAACGTTGGACAAAGTGTATAGAGTTCAAAGGAGACCACGATGAAAATTAAAATAATTTTTTATCCAAAAACCTGTGTTTCATTCAAAAAGTTACGGACCTATTGACCTGCCCTCGTACCATATACTTAACACTCTAGCTCCCAGGTGGGGACTTAATTGTGGCGTTCAAAGGTACTTTTCGAAAAATAAATGTTAGGCCTTTATTGAATTCTTTTCATTCTACATTCTACTAAATCAATGAATTTTTAATGTAAATAAAAGAATAAACAATAATAAATATATGAATACTAATTGTATTTTTCTTCCTTTTTTTTTGGGTGTTGAAATATAATTAGACTTATTTTCTTTATGATATGCACGCGGTAGAATCGAATATTTTTATGATGTTGTTGCATTTATTATTAGTGCTGGCCTTTTATCTCACTGAATACAAATAAATGGTTTTCGACCTCCGTGGTGAATGTAATTACTCTCTGAGGGTATAATTAACCATCTCGATATGTCTATTCCGGAGTGGCGAGTGGCCTTGGTCCCCTCCCCTCCTCTACCCTATCTACGTCCCCCTTTTCACCCCTCCATCCTCATTCTCCGACTTCTCTTGTCTTTCCAATTGAATATTTTAAAATCGCATGTCTATCGAGCCACTTCTCTCACCCCTCCCCCTTAAGTTAAGGGAGGGGATCCGTCCCCCTCTTCGGGGTCCTTGATCCCCGCCTCGACCTGGTAAGCGACCAATGGGCGGACGTCTCGCTCCCACGTGACTGCTTTGAGGGCGGAGCCCACCACGTGCTGCCCGGCCCCCCTGTGTTGTTGTCTCGTTCCTGTTGCCCCCTCCTCCGAACATACACACTCATACACTTACGTACTCACCGGGATTCGAACTCACGGCCCTCTTCACCGACTTACAATGTTCACATGCACTTTGATTGTTTATTAGTCTCGCTTTTAAGACTATACTAATAGTCGATAAATGAAATTTAGAATGGCTTTGTAATAAATTATAAATAAATTAATAAATGAAGCTCTTTAATAGAGAATAGGTCATGTTTTTAAAGATAATTGATTAAAAGATGAAAATAAATTTTGGCGCCAATATATAAAAGCAAGCATGGCACAAATGGTTCGTTTTTACGTGCAAATATCATTTGCATTTAGGATGAGCTAATATAAAAAAATCTCGAAATCGAATTTTTGACATGATCGCAATACTTTCCCTCTCTATATATTTCATATATAGAAATAAGAGAAAGTCAAAATGCTTTAGAGTGTTCTGTACATACAGAATTTTTTTTTATTTTAAAAATAAACTTTATTTTGACTTTCTCTTACCTATATATGTAATACTGTAAATAGGGAGAAAGAATTGGATTCATGTCGAAAATTCGATGTCGAGATTTTTATGGATATACACGTTTTGAGGTCCTCTGAATCCAAAAAAGTGGTTTTCGCGACATGGTCTGTCTGTGTGTATGTTCAATTTAAAGCATGAAGGAATTGAGCTAGGAGGTTGAAATTTTATATTTAAGCTAGGCACCCCCTGAGGCGTGAAAATAAGCTCTTGAACAAAACAAAATCGGCCAAAGAGTACTAGTAATTTACTGATGTACTTTTTCAGTTTTTTCGATTTACTCAAAATTCGCTCTAACAATTTTGATTAAAATTCAAAAATCAATAATTTTTTAGATGCTCCTTGAAATGTATATTCTCATTTTGCCCTCAAAACTTTTTGAAGCACACTTTACTCTTTTAATTCATATGAAAGGAAATGGTACTTGTACTTCATAGGAAAAGAATTGGTTGCCTTGGTAACAAAATACAAATATTTTCCCATGTTTAGAGGTATACTATTACCGGAGGTAAGAGAAAGTTATGTGCTGTGCGTCCAGTCACACCATATTTTTTTTTTTTTAATTAAAATTTATAATTCGAAGTAGGTAGCCTATAGCAGTAAAATAAATAAAGAGCAAGCAAGAAACGATTTAAAGCACCTTTTTTTTATTCCCAGAAAATAGAAGCCGTTTCAATCTCTCGTCTGTTATAATTATATTTTTATTAAAAGTGACAGGTGTAATATTGAAAAGAAAAAAAAAAGAATTCTCTTTTTAAATATTATAATTATTATGATTATGATTTTTTTTTTTATATCTCTCGATCTCGATGAATATGAAACAATAAAGGAAAAAACTCATCATCAGTAGAAGGTAGAAAGAAGGCACACGTCAAATTGGGTGAAATTGTGAATTCCGCTTTAATGGCGTAGAATGCACCTGCAGGGTGTCTCACCCACCTGCGGATACATAGGGCCTCCGTGCTACGCCTCCCTAAATGATCCTCTTTCATAACTTCTCTTAAGGCCTATAAGAATAAATTTATTCGAAATTCCCCACTAAATGATTGTTATTATCAAGCGATTTTGGGAATAGTTTTTTTAGAAAAATTTTAACAGCCTGCATAATAATTTAGATGAGGGGGGGGGGGTTAAAAACTACTAAACCTATTTTTATTTTTATCATAGGGATGGACGCTTTTGACAAACCATCTCTTTGCGTCCTTCTATGATTATAATATAAGATGATTCTGACATTTTATTAATAGAGGCTTTTGTGAAACAAATCTTTGGTCGAGAAGTTTTACACATAGGCCTATAGTTTCAACTTCTCAGATTAAAACGGATGAATTAAAATGCCAACCGCGAACCTAAAATTTTTATCAACTTATTATTTATTGAAACTTTTGAATCATTGTTGGATGATATTCATCATCTCTAGATTTTTATTTATCTACTTCTTAAAATAAAATTTTCAAGTCTCCAACAAATGATTCAAAAGTTTCAAAAAATAATAAGTTGATAAAAATGTTGGGATCGCGGTTGGCATTTTAATTCATCCGTTTTAAGCTCCGAGAAGTTAAAAACAATAGGACTGCCTAAGCTTATGTCTACAACTTCTCGACTAAAGATTTGTTTCTCAAAATCCTCTATTTATAAAATGTCAGAGTCATAGAAGGATGTAAAGAGACTGTTTGTTAAAAGCGTCATTTTAAAACTTTAAAGGCCCTCAGGCTTGGCGTAGTTGGTAGCGCGCCTGCCTTGTATACCAACGATCGAGGGTTCGGATCCCAGGCAGCCCGATGATTTTAAGCCATTTGGATACCAAATATATATGTATATATATAGGCCTATTCATAATAACGGTTATCGTATAAATTCTTATATGGCCTAAGATGCCGAAAAGACTGTGTTTATGTGTGTGTGAATGGGAAAAAAGTGTGAGTGTTTAAAAAAAAAAAAAACTTTAAAGAGAAGTTCAGTGGTATCTGTAAGAAAGAAGCCCTATACTGTGTACTATTCCCGGACTTCAATAAAACTTTATATGAAATTTAAATGAAGCTAATCGGATAGGCTGCGGATTACGAATCTAGAGTTGCAACACAATTAGGGTTCAATTCTCGCTTGGCGTAAAAAATTACCAACATGGCCAATTTATCCTCCTGGGGTAGGTAATTGAGAGATAATCTCACCCCTAGGTGGTGTGGTGTGGTGTGGTCTCACAAAGGGTCTTAAAGGCCTAAGTGTGTTCTCTAACAACAACCATCTTAACCTAATCTAACCTCATATAAAATTTAATTTTTCTCCAAAACGTTGCTTCTTTTTTATTCATATTTAGCCTAAATATAATAATGTTCTATAACAAGGGTAGTCAATATAGGTTCGGATCCTGGACAGTAGGATAAATATTTTATCTTTACTGCAGATCAATTTTGTCACTTGAAATGACTGCAAAAAAGCTCTCTTAGCATTGCTTGGTATATATGTACAAGCATTTTTATCTATATTAATACCCACAAATTGTCAACTCTATATTTGACACAATGCACTGGCATTTGATTCTCTAGAAAATGGACTGAGGATGGCGTTATTTAATTAAAGCCGTAAATGTCTCCACTACTCTTGAGTTTCATTTCGTGCTTCATCACTTATTGTTGAAATAAAAAATACAACAGTCACTTCATAAATTATCATGTTTAATTAATTAATCAATTAATTAATGTTAAATTAATTGACTACCGATTGATATAAATAAATTTGCTTGGGCCACATTAAATTTTATACCATTGTTCGGAATTCTAAATGGCCTCCGATGCCAAAAAGACTTTAGATTCAAGTTTTTTTTTTATTACATCTATTTGAAAAAAATTTATATTTCCACATTTATAATTTTATCATTTGTTATTATTATTAATTTTTAAGGCCACAGGGAGAAATTTGAACTCTTTATCGATCGATAAAAGATACCTTTTAATTTTTTGAAACCCCATTCTAAATATCCATCAAAATCTCGACATCAAATTTTTGACATGATCGCAACACTATATATTACATCATTTATAGGTAAGAGAAAGTAAAAGCAGAACATGAAATCAATTAATGAGACTGCAAATTATTTTTTATCATTTCTTTAATTTTTTTGATATTTAATAATTTTATAGTAGCCTATATATAAATTTAATTGCGTCAACTACGTATATTCCTTAAAGCACATGTAAATTCTCCTTCAGAATACTTGAATCATATCAAAACTTTTTTCTTTTATTTTCTTCAACTCTGCAACAGAACTACCATTTTCTAAGTAAGAAATAATAACATCAAAAATAAATATAAAAATACGTTATTAATAAGCTTATTAATAACTCACTGGTTTTGATGAACGATCCAGAGGATATTTGTCGCCCTTGTTAATTTCTTGTCCCTATTTCTAATTTCTTTCATTTATTTCCACCTAGATCCTTTCCATTAATCTAATCTCTCGGGCCTCCCGACCTTCTGTCTACGTGACCCATTTATGACTATTAGAAAAAACAAAAAAAAAAAAAAATTCTGACACCTTTAGGAAAAAAAAAATTAATGACTTACACTCACCCATACAAAAATCAACTTGATTTGATTACACTAGAAATTTTAATAACATTAGTAATTAAAAAAAAACAACATTTTTTGAATCCTTGCTTTGAGGAGTTTTTATTTCATTCTTCGGCTGTTTACACACCTCTAGGGGACTTCACCCCAAGGATTAAAATGAATATCCGACCCATATAAATAAACTTGAAAATAATTAGCAAGGAAAAAAAATATGATAAAACGATCTAAAAATTTAGAATAAAAAATATCTCAAAAAAAATTTTATATGCCAAATATTTGTTACTTGTTTTTTTTTTTTATTTATTGAAGGTCATTTAGACCTCATCTCTATTGATTTCAAATGGTTGGTAGCCAATTCAAATGAAATAAATTTGTCTAGCATGGGACGGGAAACGAACCCGGGACTCTAGACATACAAAAAATTTTATATGCAAAGTGTTTGGCGGTGGCCTGGTCGGAGAAATAACAACAACAGACACCAAAATCTTTGTTGAAAAAAGTGAGAAAGTCTAATGAAGAATTTCTAGACTCAGGCATTCAAAGTTATTAGTACAGTGCAATTATTAGCTCTAAAAACGGGCAAACCCCAAAAAATAGATTCCCTCCAGCCTCCTCTTGTGCTAGGGGTCAATAAATAATATCCCCTGCACTAATTAGGATAAAATAAAGACATGCGCCTTGAATTCTGATTCTAAAGAGAGATAGATTGAATTGTATCATCTGTCAAAGTTCCTCAGCATAAATCTGTTCAAATTTCTTTTTCATTTCATAATTATTTGTCAATCATATTTTTTCAGTTCGATTATATAAAATTAAGATATTTAATAAATGTGTGAGTTGTTTAGTGTTTGGTCAATCATTAAATATCTTATTTAAATGAATAGATCTCGAAAATTATTTAAATAAAATTATATAAAAGGTTTCCGAGTTATCAAAAGAAATTGAAGAATTAAACTCACCAAAATATATTAATTTACTGATTATTAGAGCCCGGATGTTAATGCACAATCAAACCTTAAAATATGAATGCATTAATGCACTATAAAATGAGCAAATATGCACAATAAAGTGAAAAAAAAAATATGTACTATCAGAGTCGTATTTTAAATTATAGGCTATTTTTTTATTTTTTATTTTTAAACAATGAACAACAACCATTTTCGCTAAATTTTCTTCTTTTAAGGATAAATATGCCTTTGGGCATAATTCACTGGTAGAGTTTCTGCCTCTTGCGCTAGAGGTCAAGGGTTCGCATCCCGTCTCATACGACAAAAATGTATTCCAATTTAATTAGCTACCAATAAATTGAAATAGAGATGAAGTCTTAATAAAAAAAAATCTTGCTCATTTTACAACTATCGTGTTTTCGGGTTTTATCAATACTTGCCATGTTTCATAAAGCAAATGCCCCCCCCCCCCTAAAATGACGAAATTTCAAGATAATAAACCCCCGAAAATTTATTTGACATCTTTTTTGACCGGTGTTCTTACAAAAAAGAATATTTGCATTATTCTTTTGTACACTATTCAAAAAAAAAAAAAAAAAAAACAATTCTGTTATAAAATATTATATAATCTATTTAAACAAATTTAAATACCAAATTATGAATATATTTATTATATATAAAAAAAAAATTCTTAATCATTGAAAATGTATTTTAAAATTCACGAAGGGTTTTTAGTCAGAGTGGTCCATTAAATGCAAAAGAAAACGGAAAAAAAAAGAAAGACACAAGAAAGAAGAGATAGGAAAAAAAAGACCGAAGGAAACGACAGATGAATATTCATCCGACATCCGATTTGGTCCATGCGCACGAACAATTAACCCTCGGCCCTGGAATTAAAACAGCCTCCCCCCCCCCCCCCCGCACCCTCCCCTCCTCCTCTAAAGCCATACACATACCCGCTTACGACGACATCCCTTTCAAAATCATCATCAATCATTTATCTATTTATTTATTTAAATGGAATTTAATAGGAATAAAAATTTTTTTTTTTTTTTTGAAAAAAAATTAAGCCCCAGTTGAATTCATTTTCATTTTTACTCCCTCCTACCCTCTCATCTCGCTCTCTCTCTCAAGAGTTGGAAAAGAAGAAAATACATTCCCTTCATTTTTCTGCTCTCTTTGTTTTAGATTTTTTTCCGCCTCCGGTTTTTTTTTCTTTTTTTTTTAAGGAATGCCAGATGTCGCTGCGCCCGACGCCATTTTATTCCTACCTGACGACTGGTCGATTGATTTGGGTTTTTTTGTTCTCGGGAAGAGATATAGAAACGAATTACTATTATTTTAAATAATTTTTTTTATATGAATTTTTTTTTAAATTAAATTACGATCGGTATACGTTTTGAGATGTAATTTCATTCTTCATCAAGATATTATTAAAATAATAATAAAAATGATAATGTAGAGAGACTTAGCCATATAGACTGATGAGCATACAAGAACTAATGTACAGAGTACATATTTTACATATAATTTTTATGATATTATATAACAACTCTATCTGCATCTCGTTGTGTTTTTCATTGAGATACGTATATTCTTTCAAGATCGCTCAGGGGTCCACATCTTGTGAGTACGTGGATGGCGACCACGAGCTGCCCGAGCTGGGACAGCCATTCCTTCAGTTCTTTATCTGCCTGTCTCTTCCTTCCTCTTTTCAACACTGTGCGACGGGCCGGCCTCTCTTATTTCTTCCGGTCGCAAAAACGCGTGATAAGATTGGAGGGAATAAGGCGAGGGCAGAAGAAGACGTATAATCTTTTAAGAATTTTTGATGGCAATTAAAGCCGAAACTTTTTTTTTTTAACACTCACACTTTTTTCTCATTCGCACTCACACTCACACACACACATTCACACAGTCTTTTCCGCAACTCAGGCCATATAAGACTTTTACGATATCCGTTATTGATTAATATACATATATGGGGTCCAGGCATTCTTATTTAATCCATTTGGTATCCAATTGGCTTAAATAAAACCATCGGACTGCCTGGGGTCCGAACCCGCGACGTTTGATATACGAGGTTAGCACGCTAACCTCTACACCAAGCCCCGAGGGCTAAAACGTTTTTTTATTCGATAGAGGCCTTCCTCTTTTAAAATTTATTTGTTTAATGTAGGAATTGAAGTTGGTTTCAGATGTGATTCTAGGAGAAATATAACACCAACAATTTATAAAAACCATCTTATAGTCTACTATATTTTTGAAAATATTTCGGCCGGTATTACGCCTGGCCACCATCTGCGCTGAATTTAGTTCTCCATCAATTAACAATATACTAGTTCACCATCATTAAACAATATAGTTCACCACTGAACTATAGTTCACTCTTTAGTTCACTCTTGATAGGCGATATAGTTCACAATTGAACTATAATTCACTGATAATATACGATATAGTTTACCACTGAACGATCCATTCATTCACCATTCATCAATCGCATCCCGTCCCAGGCGAGAAATTTATTGTATCCAATTCAATTATGGACGGGGTCTAAATGGCCTCAGATACCGGAATTGTTATCTCAAAATAAATATTATTTTATTGCAATCGGCCCCCCAAAAGTAGTGATTTCTGAAATGGTCGGTTCGGACTTCTGATTCAAAATATTTTTCTTTAGATCCTTGAAACTTTGTAACCAAATTAGTTCTTATGACATTAACCCCCCAATTGAAATTCTTTTGTCTCAAAGAGTTTCAGTCTATTTATAATTGTAAGGAGATCTTGTGATTTTTTTTTTATTATTCATAAGATCTTCGAGGTTTGTTGTTATTTGTGCCACGTCGTGTGTGCATATTTATTTCCCAGGCCGCGTCACAGGGATTTCATCTGAGAGGAGCGTGTGCTGGCCACGCCGGGCGCATACTGAAGAGCAAAACTGCTTCTGGCTCTATCGGATACCAATTATATGTCAACTCGCCCTTTTCATCTTTTTTTTTCCTTCTTTTTACCTTTGAATTTGACAAATAATATTTCAAAAAATAAAAAATTATTTCGTTCTTAAAATATGAATATTAAATTAATTAAAGCCGACCCCATATATATTTTTCGGACATAAAAAGTCTTATTTAAGTCATTTGGTATCCGAATCCGTCTGGGATCCGAACCCGCGACCCTTGCTATAAAAGGCCAGCACGCTAACCCCTACACCAAGGCCGAGAGGCAAAATAAATAATTGAACATTTCTGTTATATTGTACTATAAAGGCGTAGCCAGAAATGTATGAAATAAATCAATTTTCAAAGTGTGGTAAATATTTTAAAAAATTTGCTACAGCAAATACGTAAATATAAATTTACATATCAATTTACATGATTAGTGAGATTCAACTAATTTACTGATAAAATTAGTAATACTAGGGAAAAAACACCAGAAGGTACTTTTTAAAATACAATACAATTGCAAAATTGCTAACGTAAATTATCAAATTTTTTGTATTATAGAGTTTAAATATCTTGTCATGTCTTGGGTCCCATGGGGGAGGGGGAGGTTTGAATCCCCCCCCTCCATGGTTACATCTATCAGCGTATATAGTTTTTTTCTATTATTTAAATATTCCACTTCACATTTGTGAAAGTTCATCGTCCGTAGTAAAGATTACTAGAATAAGAAAATAAAGTAATAAGAATTATTTTAAAAGAAAATGCAAAAATTTTTTAAAAAATCATCAGAAATTTTTTTGTATCTATCTTTTAGCTAAGGATAATATATTAACTAATAATTAAGAAATAAATAACATGAATTTCTAATAGAGAGAAAGAAAGAGAAAGAGATAGGATGGCGTTTCGGGTTCTGAGAGAAGCGATCGCAAGACAAATCGAATGTCAGTCGGTAATGAGTGGCCGGGGGGGTTCCCTTGTCTTGTGGGTGCCCAAACGGGGCTCTTGAGAGGCCTCCGGGACAAATGGGCAAAGGGCCGGCCTGGCGCGCGCTCCTTTGCCCAGACGATTAAAACCGATCAGGTGAAAAATCGTCCCAAATTGTATGTTACGTAGTGGCGGACAGTTTGAGATTTCAAGCACGTACCCGGTCGGACAATTAGACGACCCGTCGTTCATTTCGACCTATCGGCTCAACGTTCGATGACTGATGGCAATTACTCAACACACACACACACACACTAAGCTACACGTCACCTTATAATTACTTGTTGGAATTTTCGAGGACCAAGACAATCATTTGTGAAAAAATTAGCCGGATAAACAAGTTTCAAGAGAATTTTTTTTCTCCCTCTTCTACTCTTTCTATATATATAATATAATATTATAATCAATGATGGCGGCGCTTTGAAAATACTGACAGATATTAAAAGCCTCAAATCATAGGTTCCCATTTTGTAAACTCGGTTCTCTCCCTACTATTATAATTAGTTTTATATTGATTTGGAAAATAAAATTACGTGATTTTCAATTCTAATTAAGCTTAACAATCATTAAAAAGCTTCTTTTTTTTTAAACATTTTTAAGTAAATATATAATTACAAACATTATTTATTACATTTATACATACATGTATTTATTTATACATCCGGTGGCCTTGGATAGAGTGATGAAAGGTAAAAATAATAAAAGTTTTAAAAAATATGCAGTAAGTAAGTCGATTATCTGCGTTTTTCTTTTTAATTTTATTATTTCCTTAAATTTATTGAATTATACTTACTTGTTAGATTAAATATTTTATATTTATGTTCATTAAAATATTTGTTGTTGAACAAAATTTAAAAAAATTATTATTTATTTATTTATTTAAAATTAAGATGTACATTAGTCCTATATATGTACAATAGGAGCAATAATAATATATTTATATTATATATAATACCCCCCCCCCCCCCCCTTCTTCTTCTTTTCCCCCTCCCCCCTCTTTCTTTCCTTCTCCTTTTTTTTTTTTCTTTCCCCCCCCTAACGTAAATACTTAGCAGTCGGTTGTATTACCTTAAAAGAAACGTAAAAGGGGGCATCTGACCAACATTTGTGGAATATTAGAAAGAATAGCAGATGTCATTCTTTTTTTTGGATGCTAGGACCTAGTCGATATACCAGTAATTAGTCTATTAAATTTAATGATTTTTTAGTTACTTTAGAATCCAAGATGTAAATTTTTTTTTTTTTAAACATTCACACTTTTTTCTCATTCACACAGTCTTTTCGGCAACTTAGGCCATTTAAGACTTTGACGATAACCGTTATATTAATAATATATATGGACCTTTTATTTTGAAAGTGGTGTAAGTCCAATTTTTAAAAAATCTGAGATATCACATAATTTATGCTTAATTTAGTGTAAATTTTCTATGTATAACTAGCTAGTGGTAAATTCCTTAAAAAATTACCATGTTTTGTACAATTGAAAATTGGTCGATAAAAGAAATTGCGAATTCGTTGATTATGAAAGTGGTGTAATCCAATTTGAGGTAGGTAACTTAGCAGATGGTTGCCTGTTAGTAGTCTGTTATTGTGCATTTGTTTATAGATCTGTTAAGAATTACTAACAGAGGCGTCATTTGTGGGGG
>JAKCPI010011857.1:0-12513 GCA_023213315.1 Euborellia annulipes | reverse complement strand
AGCCGTTCTCAAGTACCATTATTCGTGGTCCAGGGCCTAGGGCAGCAAAATTTTAGACTCAACGTTAAAGAAAGATTAAAATTTTAAACTCAATTTGGCTTAGTTACAGTGACAGCGCGGGGGAATGAGGGGGCGGGATATTATGATATTAATGAGAAGAGGCGGCAATTAGAATTTTGCCCTTCCTGGCATAAATCTAGATCCGGCCCTGGTCTAAACCCCCTCAAGGTAAATAATAAATCAAAGAGGAACAATCTAATAAAATTGGAATGCTGTTATAATCTTCTATTTTTTATATAATAAGATTTTTTAACAGTTTTTCATTTTATTGTTACATTTTTAATTTTTCTCTCTTATAACGAATGAAAACCTACAAATTTATTGATTGCTTCTTTATATAATTTATTACATCTTTTAGTAACTTAATTCTGCTCATATTACAGAATTATTTATATTTTTCGTAATATTAGTGTCAATTTTTAAAATTACATTTAACATTTAAGAATTTATTTATTCTCAATAATAATCCTTTTTTTCTAATCAAACCAAATATGGCCGATTTTTTTTTTTTTTTAATATGGAGAAATAACCTCTTTATAACCAAACACATGACAGCTGTCAAATTGACATATTATTATTATATTTGAAGAAGATAGGCCTATATAGCTGAATGTTACCTATTTAATTTCATTACATTTCATTAATCAGTACATTCAGTATTTTTAAAGTGAATTTTTTTTTTATTTTCAATTTTTCTAATAACTTTTCAAATAATTAAAAATTAATATCTCTCTATTGTTTTTGCAGATAAGCGCTCTGAATGGCGAAACTCTGAACCACTCAAGTTTAGACCTTTTTTATTGATGTTGTTTAAATAAATAAATTCTTTCAACAGAATGCTAATTTTCTGTCTTGTTAAAAATTTTTATTAAATTTCAATCCTTTATGTCACACACAAAATGTCATCAAACTTTCATCACAGGATATTTATTTTAGTGCCAAGAGGCGCCTCTCTCATCACCCAGGAGGTCTTTGGCAACCAAACAGAGAAGGGAGGGCGGGGAGGGGGGGGTACTGTACCATTTCCGGCTATTTATTATCTAATCTATTACCTAGTTGACAAATTACGGATTGTTTTCAAAATGATTTATTTTTAATTAAATAAAAAAGCCATTCGAAGCTATAATCGTTTGTTTTTTTTTTTTTTGTTTACAAAAATATTCACAGCCTTTTTGAATGACTTTCATCTCGTTTATTTTTTTTTTTTTTATAATATTTTAATAAGTAATTCATGTTATTCAGTCAATTATAAATAAAGCTCTCTGTTCATTTAATTAAAATTTAATTTATTGAATAATAATTGGTGATATTTAATTTTTAATTAGATATTTAAATAATGAGATGGGATTGTCTGTCTTTCAAAGAGATGTAGATCGTATATAAATATATATAATAACCTCTTATTTAAATTAAAATTAAACAAATTCCGAGAAATGAATAAATCAAGGATTTATCAAAACGAAAACACGTATCTTTATTATTTATTTAAAAGTTTACTAAACAATGTTTTATTTATTTTTATTAACTTCTTTTACTCATTAGAAAAAAAAAAAAAAAACGAACGAGAGAAGAAAGAATTTTTAAATTAAATGATCAAAAGTCAAATTAAGAGTTCACTCATTTATTGTGACGTCTTTCGCTCTTGATTATATAATTTCATGTTTTGAAGTCAATCTTCATTGTCTGTTCTGACGACACACACAGAGAGAGAGAGAAAGAAAACGAGAGAGTCAGACACATTCCAGATGAAATTTTTTGGCATCTGTATATGTCTTGATGATGATGGGTCATCGCCCCCGGGGGCACAAATATTTATAATTTGTTTATTTGTCAGATAATAAAAAAAAAAAAAGAAAAGCAGGCGCCGGAAATTTGTGGCCGAAACGCCTCTCGGTTCTCAATGGGTCACGTCTTGTAATTATAAAAGGATCTATCTATCTATTCTTAAAACGCCAACAGGTGTTTTTCAAATTCCTCCTTTATAATTATCCATGAATTCTAGTCCGAATATAAAATCCCTTTGAATTAAAAAAAAAAAATTATGTAATCGTAAAAAAAGAAAAATGATTTTAATAAAAAAAAAAAAAAATGTGAAAGAACGATTCAGCAGCAGCATCTTCTCTTCTTTTTCTATAAAAGAAAACCTTAAAATGGGTTTTTAAATCAAATTTTACAACATCTAAATTCAATCAGACCAAAAAAAAGCTCCCTCGACCAATTATTAAAATTTATTTTTGTCTCTTTTATTTAAAAAGAGAAAAAATAATAATTAATTAAATTTCACAATTTTAATTTGCTGAATAGAAATATTTAAATTAATTAATTAATTAGCTATTTAATGTTAATATTTTGAAAAAGATATATTTCAAAGAGACTCAGGGGCTCACTTTTTGTGAGTACGTGGATGGCGACCACGAGTTACCCGAGCTAAGACTTTTTGTGGTCTCTTTCAATAATGAGTTTGAATTTTTTTTTTTTTTGATCACTACAATAATCAATTCAATAATCTCTTTGCTTATTCTTTTATATTCAAACAAACTCAATATCAGATTCATGAATTATTATTCTTAGGACTCCTGTACTTCTTGGTAATTCGTATATTCTTAGGGCTCCTGTACTTCTTGTAATTCGTATATTCTTAGGGCTCCTGTACTTCTTAGTAATTCGTATATTCTTAGGGCTCCTGTACTTCTTGGTAATTCGTATATTCTTAGGGCTCCTGTACTTCTTGTAATTCGTATATTCTTAGGGCTCCTGTACTTCTTAGTAATTCGTATATTCTTAGGGCTCCTGTATTTCTTGTAATTCGTATATTCTTAGGGCTTTTGTACTTCTTGGTAATTCGTATATTCTTAGGGCTCCTGTACTTCTTGGTAATTCGTATATTCTTAGGGCTCCTGTACTTCTTGTAATTCGCATATTCTTAGGGCTCCTGTACTTCTTGTAATTCGTATATTCTTAGGGCTCCTGTACTTCTTGTAATTCGTATATTCTTAGGGCTCCTGTACTTCTTAGTAATTCGTATATTCTTAGGGCTCCTGTACTTCTTGTAATTCGTATATTCTTAGGGCTTTTGTACTTCTTGGTAATTCGTATATTCTTAGGGCTCCTGTACTTCTTGGTAATTCGTATATTCTTAGGGCTCCTGTACTTCTTGGTAATTCGTATATTCTTAGGGCTCCTGTACTTCTTGTAATTCGCATATTCTTAGGGCTCCTGTACTTCTTGTAATTCGTATATTCTTAGGGCTCCTGTACTTCTTGTAATTCGTATATTCTTAGGGCTCCTGTACTTCTTAGTAATTCGTATATTCTTAGGGCTCCTGTACTTCTTAGTAATTCGTATATTCTTAGGGCTCCTGTACTTCTTGTAATTCGTATATTCTTAGGGCTTTTGTACTTCTTGGTAATTCGTATATTCTTAGGGCTCCTGTACTTCTTGTAATTCGTATATTCTTAGGGCTCCTGTACTTCTTAGTAATTCGTATATTCTTAGGGCTCCTGTACTTCTTGTAATTCGTATATTCTTAGGGCTTTTGTACTTCTTGGTAATTCGTATATTCTTAGGGCTCCTGTACTTCTTGGTAATTCGTATATTCTTAGGGCTCCTGTACTTCTTGTATATTCTTAGGGAGTCCATTCCCCAGCCTCATGGATCCCCCGTATGTATTTTTCCTATGATTGGGCGTTCAAACTGGCTCGTAGAGATCATCCCTCTACACTCGAATTTCTCTAAAATGATACGTTGATTGAAGCACATTGATTCTCGCGTCAATCATTGAATCAACAGATTGACAATCTTTTTGGCCGTCCTTAAGGGTTTGCTCTTTATTTAAATTATTATAAAGTCAAAATTGACTGGCTTAGTGTGAAATTGATTTGTTATATTTTATATAGATTGCGTTGATATGCAAAAATAGAAAAGATATTTTGTCTAGAAAAATAAGAGAGAGACGATGAAGAAATATTTCTACTCAAATGCCCTTAATGACAAACCATCTCGTTTTTTTTTTAATTTTAGAATTTAGGTTAGAGACCGACAAATAGTCAAATAAATTTGTTAGTTATTTTGAAAAGATTATTTATTTTTTATTTTATTTAACAGGATAGAATGATGATTCAGAATAAACAAATGTTGAGTATAAAATTGATAGAACCTGTTATTATTATTTATCTGTTGATAAACTTCTGTTAAGGCCAAATTTTATATTTTCCCTTTCTCAACAAATCTCGCTCCCTCCCTGTACTTGTCACACCAGTTTTTTTGTGTCGACATATACGGTAGGGGGTGTAAAAAGTATTCGTACACTGAGAAATTTTACAAAAATTTGTTTAAGGTGCGCGTCTCGAAAGTCGTTAGAAAGCTTTTGACTACCGAGTTCCTCTAGGCGGCAAGAGATGGCGTTAGTGTTCCCCATAGGAAAACAAGGGACAAATTGCATTTCATTCTAGACTTTCCAGCTATTAATTAAAGGCAAAAGATTAATTATTTTTTGACACAATGATTACTAATTTAATTACCTACAACTTATAGAGCTCCTTTTTTTAAATATCTTTTATTTAATGCGATTAATCTAAAAAAAAATTTTTTTTTTTCGAAAATCAAAAAAAGGGCTTCTATAAGTTGTAGATATTTTAAATAGCTTTAATTTAAAAAAAATTTGAGGTCGATAACTTCTAAATTGTGGCCGCTGGAAAGTCCCAAAATTAGCACCCCGAGACGCGCACCTTAATTCTTTTGAAACAAATAAACATTTGTTCATCTTATAAATTCTTCTTTTTTTAAATACATTAAGGCGGAATAGGAGCGAAGGTGTTACGCATGTTTTTCTCGATAAGAGGGCGTTGTGTGTCATAACAAGTTTGCCCAAAAAATCAAGTAATTCAAAAATTTGCCAAGAGATGTCAGAATGGTAGCTAATAATATTTAATGCATTTGGTTGATTTTCATTGATCTTTTAACAATAAATACTTTATAAATGTTATTATATATTATGTATCTTTTATAAAAGCATAAAAATATATAAATATAGTCCAAAAGGGGATCAGCTGTTAGACTAGCCTGCCATCTATTGCAAGAATGCTGAACTAATTTGACATTTGATTTTTTTAAATAAATCATCTAAGCTTATTTTAAAAATTTCTTAATTAATTAAAGATTATTGGGACAGAATGTTTTCTATATTCGCTTAATTCGTTAATTTCCTTAATTTTTTAATAAGTCATTAAAAAAATTATAGCTCGATGTCCCAATAACCTCTTATGAATTTAATTTAAAAAGTGTGAGTGTTTAAAAAAAAAATGTAAATTTATTGAAATATAAGCTTATAATAAGTAAAGTACACCATAGCATAATATATTCTAACAGTCACTTAGTAAAATTACATCAATAGTTTTGTTTTGTTTTTGTTTTCTCTAGATCAGTGTTTCCCAACCGGTGTGCCCCGGCACCCAAGGGTGCCGCGAGAATGCCTAAGGGGGTGCCGCGAGATATTTAGATGAAAAAATAATAAAAAATAAAGAGCCGGAAAAAATAAAGTTTTGCCAAAAAAAAAGGTCAAATGAATAAAATGGTAGCGGCAAAATTTATCTTCTGGCCATTTATGGTTTGATATTATTTATGGGAAGATGTTTTTCCAAATGTTATCAATTGGAAATTATGAGAATGTTGTATGATAGATAAAAAGACAAAAAAAATAAAAAATAAAATTTATTCTATATTAAGAAAGTAATTATAATAATTTCTTTATTAAAGATGAGTTGAATGAATAATGAGGATATTTTTTTTTTTAACAATTTAATTTTTTAATCTTTATATCAGTGGTTTCTAAACTTTTTGTTACTACGCCTCCCTTAAAAATATTTAATCGTATGACGCCTCCCCCCCCCTCATTTAATAAAATAATTCAAAAACAAAAAATTTTAATATGAGATGCACTCACTCAGGACTGTAGATGTATAAGGAAAGATGAATAGGCCTTTTCAGTCCATTAAAAAAACAAAATATAAAAAATATATTTTATTTTATTTTCTCCCAGACCATTAGCGGTCGAAACCGTTGGTCTGGGAGAAAATAAAATAAAATATATTTTTTATATTTTGTTTTTTTTTTAATGGACTGAAAAGGCCTATTCATCTTTCCTTAAAAATTTTTAATACTAAAAAATAAAAATTTATATTTTTTTATTTATTCATATTTATTATTTTAATTAAAAACTCCGTCCCAGAATCTTCTAAATTATTTTTATTATTTTATTTATAAAACTAGCAATCTTTTGGAAAATTGATCTTGGTGGCTAATAATCGCGCCTCCCCTTAGGCTAGTCCGCGCCCCTCACAGTTTGGAAAACGCTGCTTTATATGTTGGAATGTAGTCAAAAGAAGATGTCGGAAAAAATTAAGCTTTGCCAAAAAAAAAAGGTCAAATGATTTTCACGCAAGAGGAAAAAAATTTTCCCCAGGGCGGAAAAAATTTCGTTTTGATAGGGAAGGGTACCGCTAGTGTTTAATATTATTCCCAACGCACCTTTGGGGTGCCATGGACTTCAAAAAGTTGGGAAACGCTGCTCTAGATTTTTATTTTTGTTAAAAACATTTTACCTTGGGATCTATAAACGGGGGTGTGCGCTTTTTATTAATTTTATTACGTTACTGTACGTGCAACTCAGCTTAGCCTGTACCTGAAATTGTTAATAAGAAGGTGTTGGAAATAAAAGAAATAAGAATTTTGTTAATTATTATAATTTTAATGAGTTATCTACTTCGCTTTAATTAGTTTGATTATTGATTAATTAAATGAGCAATGAGTGATTTGAATTTAATTTATACAACGAATTTTTGATTAATTATTAAATATACTTTTTCTATATTTATTTAGCATTTGCTGTATTCTGAGATTTCAAATAAAACTTATATCTAGGCTTATAATAGGGAAAGTTAATTACTATTCTTTTTATTAATTTATTTTAAGAGTTTGTATATCGTCACGTGAGATTGATTAATAATTTACGTGAGTTCGATATATGATCATATATTATTTTGAACCTTTGTAATTTTATTTAAGCGCTTTTTTTTTATGGAATCAAACACTGGGGAACACAGGGGCAAATACGGACAACTTAGCTGGTTATTGAGAGCGTTGATTAATTTGAATGTTGCGGAATTGGAGCCGCCTTGCCGCTGCTACTCAGGTAATTCGAAGTATGTGTGATGGAGATTGCTCGCCTCTTCTTTCTGTTTTCTTTGATTGCAGGTGTTGTGATCTATCTCAGGACCACTTCAACAATTGGTCGCGTTTTTTTATATTGATAGGAAAACGCACACTTTAAAATTATATTCTTGCGGACTTTTCGATGTTGCGTCTCTCTTGGCTGCTCACGAGCGTCTCCTCGCCTCCTCGTGACTTGGCTTCCCCTTCGCCCAGACGCTCCCCTCCATTGGGGTGGGGGTTCACCTTATGGAATTTATATTTTAATTCTTTCTTATTAAGAAGAAATTTTGATTTTTTTGTAAGTTAAAAATTCATTATTTTGTTATTTTAATTCACTTTTCTTTTAACTAATCTTCGCTTCTTCTTTTTCAGATTCCTTTCACGGTAAAAGGGGAGGAACATTCCCCCTACTCTCTTTTCTTCCAATCCACGCATCGCCGCACAAAGGGGGGGGGAAAGGGTTGGTTGTTAATTTGATCACTTCCCTCAGTGTAATTTGATATAATTAAAATTAACTATTGTCATTATATTTTAAATAAATAATATAAACTTTTTCACAAACATTGACTCGTTTTTATTTGATGTATAAAAAAATTTCCAGGTATAATTCCTTATCTTCTTGCACTCTCATGGGGCTTTATATATAACATCCCCCGACTCGAAGAGATTTTGTCGTCGGAGACAATGGACAAAATCTTTCCGGTTATCCTTGTCTATTATTTTTTTTTTTTTATACTTGTTAAAGAGTAATCAAGCATCTATATTTTAAAATTATATTTTTATTTTCTAATTGAATTTATACTTATATACACTATTGGCTGAGGATTCAGAGCCGACACTCCCACCACAATGCCTCTCCTTTTCGTTCACGCTTCAGAACGAACACCCCCAACAGTATACTCAATTACCGGTATACAGTGTTTACTCATATAGATTTTGGTTGGATAGGCCCACTTTTAGTGTTTTGGTATCCAATTCCCTCACTTTACCACATAGCTTCCACTTTTCTCCCACATAGCTTCGTAAATTGGGTTTAGGGTGCGTTCTTCGCTTCCCTACCCGAATAGAACAATTTTTTATTTATATATATATATATTTATTTTTTATTTATTTATAATATTTTGTTTTCTTCGCCACTTAGGCCGTGAACAATGTCACCTTCTATTTACTTCTCGGAATTTGGATCCAGTACTATTTTATGGCAACCTTCCTTCCCAAACATCTATCATAATTCTAAACTGACTGATTCCCCATCATCAAGTTCTAAACAGCAATTCATTTATTCTTTCCTTACGTGACTTCCAACAAGAAACATAGCGGAGAAATATCCCCCTTCATCACTCAGACAATATTTTTTTTTTTTTTTTATTTATTAATTAGTATTTTAAAAAATTTTTTTTTTGATTACTTGACTTCTCTTTTACAATTTCTTTCTCCTCTCTTCTGACTTTGTCAAATGAATTTTAATCTGTTAACACATTATTTCCTCCCTCTCTTATTAATGAATTTTTTTTTTTTATATTATTTATAATTAATTATTTATTTTTTTAATTTATACTTTTTTTTTAAATTATTACAACGAATTTTATTAATTATTAAATATTTTTATTACAATTATTGGTTATTTTTCGTTTTAGTAATATATAAAATTTTTTTATCATAAATTATTAGGGAGTTTTTTCTAAATATAAAAATAATTTATTTTTTATAGATTTAACATTTTACATTTCATTGAGAGAGTTTTCCTTTCCCATTCATTTATCTAGCAAGATTTTTTTTATACCTACTACCTGGACATTTCTTTATCAAATTATAACAATTAATATTTCCGAATTCTCTTTTTATTTTCTTTAAAATATAATTTAATCCAAACCCCCTTACTCATTTATTTCGTAAACATTCCATTGCATATTTGTATTAATAAGATTTCCTCTCTTTCCAACACCGTTCCCTGGTCAATTACCAAGCTTTACTAGGCTTTCAGAATAAAAATTTTTTTTTTTTTTTTTTTTTTTTTTTTGTTTGAGACTAGGCAGTTTTAAATTTTATCTAACATAGCATAATTTTCTCAAGACAATCTTCCTTAAAACATTTTACCTTTGACATATAATTTTAATAAAATTTTTTTTTTTATAACATATAGTGGGGGTTAGTCAAGATCGAGGCGCATAGGTTTCATGTAACTAACTTCTTTTTTATTATTTTTTTAAATCGAGTACTATGCTTTTTCGGTAGACGCTTAATTGCACTTGTGGAGTGGTGCTCACGGTGATAAATATATATCTCGGTCAGTATTTCCATCCAATATTTTGTTGCTTCCATAACCGATGGCGTTGTTGTTGGGGTGGTGTGTGTCTCTGCTGGAGGCGGTTCCAGTAGGGGCCTGTTTCCCCGATAAAAGAAAAAATATTCACAGTATTTGTTTACATTGCCGGCAATAAGGAGTTGTTTATAGTGTATCACACTAAAAAGTTTATAATCTACCATGTATTCGTAATATAACATTTGTGTCCTGGCCGGTGAAGCATATGTCACTCCTGTATAGCGTAGGTGGACATTTAAGTGGCTTGGTGAAGCAAACTCAGCTTCCCATGTCTCTTGACTGATATTTAGACATAATTTTGATAGATTTGTGGCCTGAATACTGTTTATTTTAGGTCTTTTTATTATAGAGTTAACACCGTTTCTCTTACCTCCAGTTGTTGTTATTAGGGAGTGGAGTTCGTCCGCAGGGCGCCATAACAGCTCACCTGGACTTACAGCTTGACTTGCGCGGACAGACGTTGACGTTTCGGTTTGATTCTCATCTTCTTCCAGTTTAGTTGTTTTTGTTATTGAGCCGGTTTTGTCTGCAAGGCACCAGAGCGACCCTCCTGGATTTACAGTTTGGACTGCGCAGACAGCCGTTGACGTTTCGGTTTGATTTTCATCTTCTTCAGGTTTAGTTGTTTTTGTTATTGAGCCGGTTTTGTCTGCAAGGCACCAAAGCGACCCTCCTGGATTTACAGTTTGGACTGCGCAGACAGCCGTTGACGTTTCGGTTTGATTTTTTGTATTTCTGGTTTGTGACCTGGTGACCCTCATGAGCTCGGGGTCTAGCGGATATTTTTTCTGATGGCGCCTCGTTGCCGTGAGACCGGGTAACGGGACTGACGTTGTTGGCAATAGTGTTTGTGGTAGAGAAACGAGCTCCTCACTGGGAGTTATTGTCTCCTCCCTCTCACCTTCCTGTGGGCTATTTTCCCCGATAGCATTTGGGTCTTTTTGATTTCCCAACCACGCCGGTTTGGCGTGCACGTTCGTTACAGAGCGAAATGAAGTGAAAATTGAGGGATCGAGAGGAATGGCTAATGAAGGGTTGTAATGATACGGCTTCAAAAGGCGCGTGTTGAAATGCCCAACGGCTTTGCCGTTTACATCCTTAATGAGATAGCTGCCTCCTCCGTCAATTTGGGCTATATAATAGGGACCCTCGTATAATAAGAAAAATTTATGGGTAATTTTGTCGATTAATGAAGATAATCGATGTGACTTGACTAATACGAGGTCACCTACTTTATAAGGGGACCGGAACTTTTCTATTGCGATCCTTCTTTGGTCCAGGATCGCATGTTGTCTTTTTATTTTTGCCAAAACGACTTCATGCGTTGTACGAGAGCCTAGTGGCTGTCCCAAAAGGGGTCCTAATACTTCTTGTAGTGGAGAAAGTGGGGGTCGATTTTGATGTAGAAAGCACGGTGGTACACCTGTGGTTTCATTTGGTGCAGAGTTTATTAACTCTTGCACTGTTTTGACCATTTTGAACCAGTTGGTGTGTTTGTTATGGACATATGTCCGGAACAACCTATTTAATTCTTTCATTACCCTTTCTACTACGTTAGCTTGTGGATTTCTAGTAGCCACGTACTTGGCTTCTATATTGAATTTATTTAAAGCCCGACACCATGTAGAGGAGGTAAATTGTTTACCTACATCGGTAAGTATTGCCTTTGGCTTGGGTTCTAAATTTATATATTGTTCTAAAACTTTAACTGCTGCTTTGGCACTTATTTTCTTAGCCGGCAGTAAATTGACATATTTAGTAAAAACATCTAGGAAAACAAATAAATATTTATAACCACCTTCCGCACGAGGTAAGGGGCCATAAATGTCTATACTGACCAATGCGGATTTTCCTTCAGCTAAAACGTGAAATGCGCCTTCAGATAAATAAGCCAAAGGGTATTTTGCCCGTTGACAAATGTCACACTGGGTCACAACTTTTTTTACCGTTTTGGACAGGTTAGGCCAGTAGAGTTCCTGTTCAATGAACCATCTCGTCTTACCTTGTCCATAGTGGCCATAAAAAGCGTGATATTCCCTAGTCAGCTCCTCTGTAAGGTGACTGGGAACCATTAGGCGAATATTTTCATTTTCGTTAGCTGGCTTTTTAAACAATATGTAGTTTTGTGTGAAATAATTTTTATACGACCCGTTGGCGCCGCATTGCTGGACGAGGGAGCTTAATATCGGGTCCTGCAACTGGTCCTGTAGCGTTTGTCGCATTGACGTGGATTCTGATTCTAGTGGGCCCCATGCAGAGGTAGCCACTAACAAATTTTTTATTGGTGAGTAGTTGTCTCCTTGGCATCTACTTAAGGCATCGGCTACACGATTATCCTTACCAGGTATGTATTCGATTTGAATATTATACTCTTGGATCTTTTCTGACCACCGGGCTAGTTTTGCGCTATGAACCAACACCGATTCATTCAGGACCTCCAGCGCCTTATGGTCGGTTTTTTAAGATTATAGGGAATCCTAGTATGATGGTGCGGAACCGTTGTAGCGCCCATACAATTGCGAGCAGCTCTAACTCGGTGACTGTCGAGTTCCCTTTCATAACTTTTTAGCGCGCGGCTGGCAAACGAGACCACTCGCTCCCCTTCGGAATCGCTCTGGACGAGCGCCGCTCCTAGTCCTCGGTAGCTTTCCCAGTCCGTAGTACAGGATAAAAGGCTTGGTTTTATAACTCGGATATTTTAATATTATGTTTTTGAGAAATGCTTCCTTACATTTCTCTAAACGCTTCGCTATGCACATTTGTCCATTTAAAAGGTTTTTTATCATTTAATAGTTCTCTTAACGGTGCCACTAAAGCTGAACAGTGATTACAGGTAACGCCTATAATAGGATATTAGACCAAGTTAAGACTTTAATTGTTTTCGAGTTTTTGGAGTTGGCCAGTTTTTAATAATATCAATT
>JAKCPI010011856.1:0-32464 GCA_023213315.1 Euborellia annulipes | reverse complement strand
ATTACAAATTTAAAAATTAAATTTCAAAATAATTATTATATTATTAAATAAAAAATAGTAATTGAATCTTTTAATTATTGATATGATTGAAAAATAAAATTAATAACGAAATAATATTAATTATGAAGAAAAGAAATAAACACGAACACCGAACAAACAAGAAACGAAGGGTGTTAGAAGTTAGGTTAGGAAGACTGAAATATTTACTGATCTTTTGAAATAAATTCATAATGACGACTTCAAAAACATTTAAGGTATGTGCCCTAAAGACTATGATCGTTTAGTAAATAAGATAGAACCAATAATAAGGCAAAAAGATACTCAAATCAGATCGTCAAAAGCAGCTAGAGCAACTGCTCTATTTAATCAGTCAAATAGAGCGAGATCACTCTAGAGAGAAAGTCTCGGAGGTGTGTCCACTGCTACTCTAGCTAGATTTATGTCAATCTCGCTAGATCTTAGACTTAATCTAGCTAGGGTGTGTCCATTAGTAGAGAGAGAGAGTCTCATATAGCACTAGCGAGACCTACGTACCTTATTAATGAGAAATTTTATTTTTTCACATTTGAATAGGCCTAAATGTCCAAGCCATTTTTGTTTATCCGCCTATTCTCTATCAAGGGTCTGTCCCTTGGCCATTGATTCCCTATTAATTGCTAATCACGCCAATTTCCCTAGTTTGGTTATCACTAATTTAGCGAAAATTGATATCCAAGCTGGATCGTTTCCAAACCTCACTAGAGCTGCCTGCCTATATTATTACGCATCTTCCTAAGTTTTTTTACTTATTCGAATGATTAAAAAAAAACACGATTTCGTCAATCTTATATTAAATTATTTTTAGGGTCCGACCGAAACAAGATTTTCAGCCGAAACCGAAACCGAAACCGAATATTCGGCCTCAACCTTAGTTTCGGCCGAAACCGTAACCGAAACCGAAACTTGTATTTCCTATAAAATTTTTTTTCATTTTACCTATTTTTTTTTTTGAATTTTTTTTTCCTCCCGTGAAAATCATTTTACCTTTTTTTAGGGAGACTAAAATTTTTTCTCCCTCCAAGTGCAAATTATTTGACCTTTTTTTTTTTTTGCATGCGAGTCTCATCCCATTTTTTCAGACTCTGGTTTCGGCCGGCCGAAAGGTTCGGCCACTTTTTCGACCGAAACCGAAACTACGGCCGAAACCATGATTTTTGGCCGAAACTGGCCGAAACCGTAACCGAAACCGAATATTCGGTCGGTTCCTAATTATTTTGTTCTTCGCTTGATAAAAGGATTAATAATTTACAGATTGCTTTAATTTTTTTGCAAAAATGATTTATGTACCTAACACGTTGTTTTTATGATGTTAACAACCAATAAAAACTTATTTAACCTATAATATTATATATTGTTTACCTTAAATAAACCAAAATTCCTTTTTTTTTTGAAAAATGAGAAATGAATTCGTAGATGTCAAAATTAAATTTTTTGATATTATTCCTGATAATGAAGATGAGGATGAGTGCGATTTCAAAAAGACAACAAAATAAATAATATTAAGTCAATTTCATTATTATAACTTTGATTTACTGTTGCCATGTTCACTTCCATTCACGAATTAATTGATGAGAAAATTTGTATTTAATTTTAAAACATTAATACTATTTAAAATTGATTAATGTAATTTTGATAAAAAGTTTCTAAGCTATTAGTATTAAATATAACCATAAAAAGAACTTTAATAATATCTTCGTTTTAATTTTTGAATTATAACCTAAAAATTATTTTATTTATTATCAAGAGACTTTGAAGCATTTTTATAAATATAATATTGGACTTTGAGAATTTTGCAAAATTAATTTTTCATATTTTATTGTTTATTCTCTAAATTAGTCGTATTTTTAGAGATAATTTATGAAAATCTGCAGTATTTACTTGCACAATTGACAAAAAAAAATGATATATAATCAAAACAATTTAAATCAGAAAAACTTTAATGTTGATTTTCTCAAAACTCGATGTCTGGTCTTTGACACACTTTTGCATAAAAGGGTCCATATATAAAATGCTTGCGCAAAATTCTTCTGTGCATGCCTTAAGACTAACAATTCTCAATTCATTCTGCATAACAAAGTAAAATTAATAAAAAAGTAAAAATGTGGAATTTGTCTTTTCACTGTTATTTATTATAGAGAAGGGAATATTTGCCTTTGTTTCTTTGAAATAATTACTTAAAGAAAGAAAGACTCGCACGCAGGTGGAACAAAATTCCCGAGAGAGCCACGCTCTATTCCACGCCCCCCCCCGCCACCAAATGGCATGCATAATTTCGTTTGAAGCCGAGGCTCTAATGACGACCCAAATTCCCCATCCATTAGTTGGGCGGGATATAAAAAGCGCGAAAATAATGTGTTTAGGTGGGGTATCTTTGAAGCGGTTATCTTTACGTTAATTATAATAATTAATCTCCTTAGTCTTTATTTTTTCATTTACACTCAAGTTGGTTAGCAAAAAAAAAAAAAAAACCGTATTTAATCCCGGCTTTTTAAATTAACCGTGGAAATCATATTAGATATTCTACTGAGCGCCAGGGACTTAATCATATTTTTTTTTTTTTTCTTATAAGTTTTTCTTCAGATTTTTTTTTAAATAGAAAAAACAAATTAATATGATTAAGTTAAAAAGCTTCCCCACTTAATCCAATCATTAAATTTAATGAATAAATTAATACAATAAAAAAAAAAGTGATATGTTTAGTATATTCAATTAAATAAATTAGCTACACCCTCGTTTTTTTTAACGCTAATTCGTTTTTTTAATAAAATACGTTTACTTTTTGAAACTTAATGGATTAAAAAAAAAAAAAAAAAAAAGAAAAGAGAAAGAACACATGTTGCATTAACCACGTGAATAAACAAAATTTGGCAACGTCTTTTGCCTCACTTCAAACTATTTTTATTTTCTCTTACCTATATATGAAATAGTATAGAGAGAAAGTAGGCTATTTTTTTTTTTTTTGATAAACGCTTTTGGTACTTTAAACCTTCCGCTAAATAATTTTTTGCAAGGACGTATTTAAAGGTGATTGGTTCGTAAAAGCTGTATTTAAACTAAAGGTTGAAATTCGGAGCTTTAAAACTATAAAGTATCCACTAACCTGATTTGTTTCATTGAAATAAAAAAGAATTTAGTGACTATATTATCACAGGAGAGAGGTAAGATATAAATGCATTAATTTAATTGAGTTTTCTTTAGTTTCTGAAACGTATTAAGCGATATTATTAATTATTATAGATATTCATTCGATGAAGAGAAAAAGTGAGGTTATAGTATATTCCCAGTTTCTTTATAATTTAACATCTGACAGTCAGAGCTACCAACGTATTTATTATTTTTTAATTATATGAAACTGGACAAGCTAATCATATGTTTAATACGTACCTAGTCAATTATTTTAAAGGAAAGGAAGAAAAATATTAAGAGGCGAATTTTTGTCTCAAATTCAAAAATTAGGAAGATCATGAAAGCTAGACAAATTAATATTATTTTTCTTATATGAAAAATAGTGTGCACGACGGGAGAAAGTGAGGTTATGTTATAACTTATAAATAATTAAAATATATGAAAGTGAAATTAAAATCAAATTGTATGACATGTATGAAATTATAAATAATGTGCTGGCCAACAATATCAAAATTTGGCATTTTTGCTGGTCCATTATAAGTTATAACATAACCTCACTTCCTCACCCTGTCAGATAAATATTTATTAATAATACCGCTTGATATATATTGAAAATTAATGGAAACTTAATTAAGATATATAGATAGATGCAAGCAATTGGGTCAGCGAAAATGACAGCTTTTTAATGTAATTGGCCATTTGACCGCAAGGGCGCATTGTCAAATCCAAAATTATAAAATAAATAAAAATAGTAATTATATTAATATTGTCTAAATTTTAATCGTTAATATTAGGTTACAAAACAAAAAATGTTTAAATATTTAAATATCGTAAAATTAAAAATAATAAATACGTTGGTAGCTTATGTTATAACTTATAAATAACTAAAATATATGAAAGTGAAATTAGAATCAAATTGTATGACATGTATGAAATTATAAATAATGTGCTGGCCAACAATATCAAAATTTGGCATTTTTGCTGGTCCATTATAAGTTATAACATAACCTCACTTCCTCACCTCGTCAGATAAATATTTATGAATAAGTGAGATTTGGAGGACAGCAGCCAGGAAGGTAGCCTCTATTTAATGAAACAGACTCCTTTAACAAAACGTTTCGGCTAATTTTAAAGGTTTTGTTAAAGGAGTCTGTTTCATTAAATAGAGGCTACCTTCCTGGCTGCTGTCCTCCAAATCTCACTTACTGATATCTCACAGCCATATCCCTCCAATTCTATTTATGAATAATACCGTTTGATATATTTTGAAAATTAAAGGAAACATATATATAGATAGATGCAAAATGATTAGGCCAGCGAACAGGACAGATTTTATGTAATTGGCCATTTGACCGCAAGGGCGCATTGTCAAATTGTATAATTTATACAAAATTATAAAATAAATAAAAATAGTAACGGGGGAATATTAATATTCTTTAAATTTTATTCGTTGATATTAGGTTAACAAAGACAAAAAATGTTTAAATATTTAAATATCGTAAAATAAAAATAATAAATACGTTTGTTGCTCTGACTGTCAGATGTTAAATTATAAAGAAACTTGGAATAAACTATAACCTCACTTTTTCTCTTCACTAGATGAATATCTAATTAATAATATCGCTTAATACGTTCCAGAAACTAAAGAAAACAAATCAGGTTAGTGGATACTTTATAGTTTTAAGCTCCGAATTTCAACCTTTAGTTTAAAGACAGTTTTTACGAACCAATCACCTTTAAATACCTTTTTGCAACCCAAAATCATTTAGCGGAAGGTTTAAACCACCAAAAGCGTTTAAAGCACCGTTAAATATGTTCTTGCAACCCGGCATTAGGATGGTCGGAATCTATATATATATAATTCACTAATGTCCATCTGTCTGTCTGTCTGTCCGTCTGTCACGCTCTATTTAGGCAACTTCCCGTTGGAATTTTGAAATGAAATTTTTTATGCCTAAAGAGGACCTTCTCGGGATTACAGGAAAATTATTTTCATCCCGAAATTCCCATAACTTTTTGAGTTATTAATTTTGAAAGTTACAATTTCTCCCATAGGAAATGTATATAGAAATATTTATGTATTCTTTTCATTTGTGTATTCCATGAATGTAAACAAATCCTCAAGCAGGCACTGAATTGAAATGGAATAATAATAATAATTTTCTTTTCTTAAGGCTTGAACAATAAAAAAAAAATTTTTCTTTTCATAATTAAGAAGAAAAGGCGAGGGTCCGCCGCAGGCGGGCCCGAGCCAGCTGGCGGGGGTCCAGGGGGGGCGGCCCCCTGTCTAGACAAGCGGGCGCCACGGGTTTCATAATTAAGAAAAGGCGAGGGCGGGCCCGAGCCAACTGGAGGGGGCCCAGGGGGTGACGCGGCTAGTATTTAACAAATAAATTAATTTGAAACAGAGAAAACAACGTACTGGCACCTGACCACCATCATGCAAATATTATTTTCTCCATTTATTAAATATAAATTAGTAAATGTTCAGCCCCTCCCCCCCCCCCACACTAATTTTCATGTCTCATTTGATAGCAAATATACAAATAAAAGCGGATATTTGATAATTACTATTCCAATTGTTTATATTTTATTAAATATTCTCTTTAGTTAAAATTAAAGCTAATTTTAATTCAAAATAAAAATCAAATTAATGTTCCCATAATGGCAATTGAACCATGAATTAAAATTTAAATTTCATAATAGGGGGGGGGGGAGAACTCAAATAATTTTATGTATTCCAATATAATTTGATAGTTATTTATTCTTCTCAGAGGGGGAATATTTCCCAATTGTTCTTTTTTCTACTGGATTTATATTTAAATATTAATTTATCAATTCAAAGTTGCTTTCAAACATTAAATTGATATTAAATGTTTATTCAATAAACAAATGCATGATGGAAGGCGTTTTTTTTGTTTTTTTAGTTAAATGCAGGCCGCCTAATTCATAAAACCTTAAACAATGTTTTAAGACGATTTAAAAGCATTTTAGCAAAATCTTGATTCATAAACATCAAAATCTAGATTAAATTCCTATTTTAACTAAAATGCCGAGAATCCTTGTTTAAGCTCACTAATTAACATTTTAAGTTTAACCTAACCTCAAAATCTTCAATAACTTGTGGCGTTTCTCTCAATTTTTTTTTTTTTTTTTTTTTAAGATCTTAAAATCTGTTACTATTATTAGTTACAATACATTTGAGTTTCAATATTTGATAGGAATTCAAACTTATTTAATGGATTGAATGATTGATATTTGATATTTAAACATATTTAATTTATATCAAATCAAACTTAAGTATTTATACAAATGTATTTTTATGGCTTTTAATTGATTAAAATTTCTTTCAGTTCCTTTGGAGAATGCATTGAAACTGAAAAAAGGGGTGTGCTTATTAGTAGGCCTATCTAGTCCAAATGGAATTAAATGATTTATTGAATAATTTAAAAAACTAACCTCTGACATATTTATTTTCATTTTGTCTGTTTTTCTTTATTCGAGTTCAAATCTGTTTTTTTATTTATTTTGTTTTAATTTAAAGACATAAGTAATTGCTGAAATAATTTTTTTTATTAAAATAAACCAAAAGAAGTGGCTATGCCAAAAATATTTATCTTTTCTTACTCAGTCAAATTTTGCCTTCTTTTTCTTATTTTTCCTAATTCAATATTCATTTTAATTACAATGTTGATTTGTCCAATTATTTGTATTAATTCTATAAAGTTCTTATTAAGAACGATAAAAACAAATTAGTTTGACATATAAATATATTTCATAATGTCCGCCAGATGTCAGCTAATTGCAACGAATTTTGTAAAATGGCGGAGGTTTTTGCCATGTTGCCAAACTTTATTTGTTTAAATTTTATGTTAGTTAATCTACAGTGTAAATGTGTTTATGAATAGAAAATTTACTAAAATACATATTATCGTTTAACAGTTGATTATTTTTTTTTTTTTTTTTTTTTTTAACACTCACACTTTTTTCTCATTCACTCTCACATTCACACAGTCTTTTCGGCAACTTAGGCCATTTAAGACTTTTACGATAACCGTTATTTAATAATATATATTTAAAAATAACTGGATTGTACGAGTTTTTTAATATATATATAAGAATATATCTTCAGAAGGAAGTTTACTCGTTGTTCCTCGAGGTGGATAAGGTGAGTTCTAATTAAAAACGAATGTTTTTTTGTATGTTAGAATTTATTGCGACTGTTTTCTGCAGATTATCACAGTTTCGGGGTCATGATGGGGTATTTGACCCCGAAACTGTGATAATCTGTAGAAAACAGTCGCAATAAATTCCCCAACATACAAAAAAAACATTCGTTTTTAATTAGAACTCACCTTATCCACCTCGAGGAACGACGAGTAAACTCCCTCTGAAGATATATTCTTATATAAATATATATTTATTTGCGGTCCAGACATTCTTATTTAAGCTACACTGTAAAAAAAATTCGATGATTTTACAATTTTTTTGTTGTAAGCAAATTTCCAAGACCAATAGATACTAAATTTACTATACAGTTGAATTATATTTTTACAAAACTCTTTGCAAAAATCGTTTACAAATGTGTGGTAATTTTACTAATATTTAGCAATTTTCGAGTCCAAATGTCTGGTAATTTTACCAATATTTAGCAATTTTACAATCCAAATGTTTGTAATTTTACTAATATTTAGAAAAAGAAAAAAATTTACGACTGGACCCATAGGTTATTGACCTTTAGGGGACGTCTCTACCTGAATGGAGTGAAATAAATATTTTTATTTAATGAAAAATTCCTCCAGGATTTGAACACTGAACTTTTTTGTAGAAGCCTTGCTGCCTAGTCCATTTGACCATCGAATCACCTGTTAACTAATGATCTATCTCTGCTATTTGGCATTCAAGTATGACCTCATTGTCAACTATTTTTACTAAATAATAAAATAAAAAATAAACTTAAAGTTATCATAATATTATTATTTTTTGTATTATTATAACTTAAATAAATTCTTATAGTGCCAAAAATGTCTTTATTAAGAAAGCTAAAAAAGCAGTCGAAACAAAGTCGGCCATGTTGGCCGTCGAAGACAGCCTTAAAAGGAAAATTACAATGCCGTTGTATTGTAAAATTAGAAATCGTATGGTAAAATTACAATATTTACTCTAATTTTCCAAGAGAATTGTAATTTTAAAATTTTTTTGGTTGTAAAAATTTTTTGAATGCATAGATTTGTAAATTTAGTATACAAATGTATGGTAGTTATCATTTACAAGGAAAATTTGTAAATTTACTATACTAAAACATACTAAAATTAAAATTTTTTTTTTACAGTGTATTTGGTATCCAAATGGCTTAAATAAAATCATCGGATTGCCTGGGGTCCGAACCCGCGACGTTTGGTTTACGAGGTTAGCACACTAACCTCTACACCAAGCCCCGAGGGCTTGATTAGTTAAAAGGCTTTTTATGAATTAGGCGAAGGGGGTTTTTCATTAAGAGCGGCGCATTTTGTTTTTTAAATTTAAAGACTTGTGGGTTAGTTATGGAAATGATTTTTATTTCATATTAAAGTACAATCGATGCCATTAATTATGGAATACAACATCGTCTGGACCTAATCTTTCTATGACTTGAGCACACAAATCGACGAATTTCGCGTTCGATGTTGACCGCTTCTAACGTTGCTGGCTTGTTGGCATAGACCAACGATGTAATGTAACCCCAAAGAAAAAAAAATCCAAATGGGTTTAAATCGTACAAACGAGGCGCTCATTCGCAAGGACCGTTGCGGGAGATAATCGCTCGCCGAACTTGCCTTCGGTAATCGAAAGTTGTGTTCTGTGCTTGTCACACCAGATTTTTCGTGTCGACATATATTTAGTTTCCGCCGATATATTAGAATTCAAGATGTAAAATTTATAAGTATGGGAAAATGTTTATATTTTGTTGCCATGGCAACCATTTCTCCTATCTTTACTATGAAGAACAAGAGTAAAGTGGTCTTCAGAAGATTTCAATGGCAAAATTGAGAATATACATTTGAAAGAGAATCTAAAAAATAATTAAGTAGCTAATGAATATAATGGAGAAATCGCCTCTATGTAGTATAAAAATCCTGAACGATCTTATTTGTTTATTTTAGATGAAAATGACAAGTGAGAATTTATGTATGATTATTATGCCCTTAATGAAGTTGAGTGGCCCTTGTCCTTGTCCTTTTTCCTGAGCGTGCCAAAGTCGAGTGGCCGGCCCCTTTCAAAGTTGCTGATGGGTTAGGGAGGCTTTTCACGGACCCCCATCTGCCAAGTACTGTTTGGTTAGCTTTGCTTTCAGATTACAATCACACATGCCAAGTGATAATCGGCTTTCAAACCACCTCTCCCCCCCTCCTCTGCTCACTCCCATTCCATTTGTGATATAGGGTCCAATTATTTGTTAGTAACATTTGTTCTGCTGTCATTTAATAGGCAAGTTTGTTGATCTTTGAAAAAATTTGTTATAACCAACCCTTTGAATTTGCTTGTGTTAATTTGTTAAGTCGATGTTTGATTTCTACAATTTTAGGAGTAAGGCCACCTTTCTTTAAAGACGCAAGATCAGAAAATGTGATAGGACAGTAATTATATTTTTCAAAAATTCAGTCATTCAATACGTGTGTATTCGCTTAAATAACAACTTGCTTAAGCGACATATTGAATGACTGGAAGCAAGTTTATACTGTATAAAGAAATATATCAATATAACATCTCTATACATTAATACTCTCTAATTGACTGATGACGGCATTAGTAGAATAAAACCGAAACGTCTCAACATTTGAGAGTTTTGGAGCAAGGTTCTTTAACGCGGCTTACGTAAGGTGAATTGGGAGAAAATGTAACGTAACAAAAACGCGTTCCTAACAAAAATGCGTTCCCAGCGTTCGAGCGAAGGCGGAAGAAGGCGAGATTAGCTGAAGTCTTGGCGAGGCCACGCCCACCTTCTCCTTCTCTTTATTTCCTTTTATCTACCGTAGGCAGGAAATTGCTCGCCAAAGGCGAGCAAGAGTTCCGTCGGGCGGAGCTCCCTGTTCTCTATTTAAATAATATGCATATTAAATTATATTCTGAGCTGAAGAAAAGGCGTGAGGAACTTCGTTCCTGGCGAGGGTTCTACGACCCTACACGTTTTTTATTGAATATAGAGGCTCACATATTGGCTGCCAACTCCTCTGTCAGGTATACATTGTTTATGGATATTTAAAAATTATTAGAAAAAGCAGTATGGAGCGTTTTTATCTCGTTTCAAGTGTACAAAAATTTCAGTCAGGGATATCAAAGAGTGAGAATAATATATAATTTTTAATTTGTCTTACCTCTATATATGTTAATATATATAGAAAGAGAAAGTATTGAATTCATGTCAAAAATTCGATGTCGTGATTTTGATGGATATACACGTTTTGAGGTCCCCTGAATCAAAAAAAGTGGTTTTCGCGACATGGTCTGTCTGTGAACAAAATATCTCAAGAACGAAAAGAGCTAGGAGGTTGAAAGTTTATATTTAAGTTAGGCACCCCCATGGGACGTGACGCGAAGCTTTTAATCAAGATCGGCCAAAGAGTACTAGTACTTTACTGATGTAATTTTTCAGCTTTTTTCGATTTTCTCAAAATTCGCTCTAACGATTTTTTTTTAAATTCATAAATCAATTTTTTAGATGCTCTTTAAAATGTATATTCTCATTTCGCCAATGAAATCTTCTGAAGACCACTTTACTCTTGTACTCCATAGAAAAGATAGGAGAAATGGTTGCCATTGTAATAAAATATAAATATTTTCCCATTCTTATAAATTTTACATCTTGAATTCTAATATATCGGCGGAAACTAAATATATGTCGACACAAAAAATCTGGTGTGACAAGCACAGAACACAACTTTCGATTACCGAAGGTTGTGTGCTGTGCGACCAGTCCCACCAGATTTTTATTTAATAAGGTTCTTCTATTACGATCAACAATATCTGAATATGACGATGAGGGTGGCTGTTCAATGATTAAATTAATACGTAGGTTTGGCTGACATCCTCTCTACCTACGTATTAATCTAATATCTGAATATTATTGAGATAAAACCAAAGAATAAATAATGAAATTGAGAAAAGATATATTGTTTGTTTTTCCAATAAAGAGAAGGAGAGTTGAGAGAGGAGAGAGAGAGAGAGAGAGAGGAGATGGAAATTGAGTTTGTTTTGCAATAGGGCTCACCTGGAATGCATGGCAATCTCGTTAAAACCTCGTGATGCTAATTAGGTCAATGGATTCACCTGTTGGATGGTGTCTCGAGAATCAGATTACGACGTTTAAACTTAGTTGCCCAGCCAGCCAGCCCAGCGTCATTACGGATGCTAAGCAGCCCAGTCCACGCTCATTTATCAATGAGACCCTCTCGTAACAAACAAACAAATGCCATTTGCCTTAATAGCCAATCTACACGCTCTATTAATTCTTTTTTTTTTTTTCATTATCTACCATAGAGTTATTAATTTTTATTTAAGGTCTTTTTTTGGCATCTATGGCCGTGGGGCAGCTCTATGGGGAGAATGTTTATAAGTTTCTTTTAGTTATATGACAAGTGACTAGATGGCAATACTAGGCTAGTTCAAAATTTATCCTGTAGAGTTCGTTCCATTCGCCAACAATATAACATTGTTTTCATGAGTTTAATAACAAATACATTAATGACGGGTTGCAAGAACGTATTTAACGGTTCGTTGAACGCTTTTGGTGCTTTAAATCTTCCGCTAAATAATTGCAAGAACGTATTTAAAGGTGATTGGTTCATAAAAGCTGTATTTAAACTAAAGGTTGAAATTCGGAGCTTTAAACTATAAAGTATCCACTAACCTGATTTGTTTCAATGAAATAAACAATAATTTAGTGACTATATTATCATGGGAGAGAGGTGAGATATAAATACATTAATTTAATTGAGTTTTCTTTAGTTTCTGAAACGTATTAAGCGATATTATTAATTATTATAGATATTCATCCGACCAACAGAAAAAGTAAGGTTATAGTATATTCCCAGTTTCTTTATAATTTAACATCTGACAGTCAGAGCTAACAACGTATTTATTAATAGTAATAATGGCGTAGTCCTGATTATTGAAATTCCTTTTCAGAAAAAGAGGTATGGTGAGGACAATAAAAACCACGATGAAACTGGTATATACTATTCAAAAAGAGTGAAAAAAATAAAAAGTAAATTGATTAGTGCTGAATTTATTTAATTTTTTATTTATTAAATGGCGAAGAAATTATTAGGTATTTATATTTTTTATTTTTTATTTATTTTTTTAAAAAATGTATTTTTTTGTGTATATATATCATATAACTTTTTTAGTGCTCTGAAGATGGCCAACTTGTAAAAGCCGAAAGGTCAATAAATTTATGCCTCAGCACTAATCAATTTACTTTTTATTTTTTCACTCTTTGTGAATAGTATATACCAGTTTCATCGTGGTTTTTTATTGTCCTCACCATACCTCTTTTTCTGAAAAAGGAACGTATTTATTATTTTTATTTTACGATATTTAAATATTTAAACATTTTTTGTTTTGTAACCTAATATTAACAATTAAAATTTAAAGAATACAAATATAATTACTATTTTTATTTCTTTTATAATTTTGGTACTTTATAAATTATACAATTTGACAATGCGCCCTTGCGGTCAAATGGCCAACTACATAGAGAGCTGTCATTTTCGGGGGCCCAATCGTTTTGCATCTATCTATATATTTTAACAGCAGGGAATAGTTAAAGGTTGCTTTAAAGTTGCTTTAGCAACCGCCTATAATTTTAAAGCCCAAAGCGATGTTTACTAACAGCCTTTTACGGTAAATATTTACAGAACTGTTTTCTTGCAACCCGGCATAAAAGTGAAATCAGGCCAACCGCGCTACAACGCTTTATTATAACAAATTGAATGCCTACATCAATCAATAAAAATATTCTAAAATTATTTTAAAACATGAAAAAAAAAGAAGAGAAAATAGAACTAATTGGTGTTGGTTGCAGGTGCGGAGGGAGCGTTCAAAAAACTTAAACCAGAGCCAGGGCCTCTTATCGGGGGTCCCTCGCCGCCTGGACCCCAGCACGTGGGACATACCCCAACCACCGCCTCGTGCCCCACACCAGCGCGCAGGAGGCATCGGACCACATTTACTCAGGTCAGTTTCATACACTCTTCTGCTTGTTAACTAATCAACTGATATTATTAATATGTGTAAGTGTTAAATTTTTGTTGCATGGTAAAAGTTTGGCTTGAAGGTGAGGTTGGTGTAATGGCATGAGCATGTACACGACACTCCGGCATCTGATGTACGTACAAGCTTTTTAAATCAGTAGTAACTACTCCTGATCTCTGACGGGCCGGTTGCACGTCTCAAAACAGTCAGCTCTTGACATTAATGGTTCTAATAAACTTGCTATGTGGATTCGTCCATATTAAATACACCAATAGTCCGAGAACTGGCGACAAAAACGGGCAAGAGTTTTCTGAAGGTTGCAGTTTAGTGATGGAAAGATACTCTAGAGACAGCACTTGGAATACCGGGGCGTTTAGAGGGAATAAGCCGGTAAAGTTGCGGGAAAATGGTTTTTCGCAAATATTTCAAAAACTATGCGGTTTTCCGCAAAAATTCATCTATACAAAAATAATCGAAATTAAATTACAAACAAAAATGGTCTAGTACATAATCACGCTGAAGTGAACTGTTCGGGAGATTTAGAAGGGTAAAACTTGATGGTCGTCATGGTAACAAGATATAAATATTTCCTGAAACCAGTGTCTCCTTTCATATGAATTACAAATTTTATCCCTCTATATCTCCCGAACCGTTCACTTTAGCGTGATTATGTACTAGAGCATTTTTGTTTGTAATTTAATTTCGATTAATTTTCAATCTTAGAATAGAGATGATCATGTATTTTCTTTGTAATAAGCTTTATAATATGTTTTCAATTTTTTGACTAATTGACAATAGTTACTGTTTTTAAGACTCTTGCATTCATTCATGTGTATGTTCACAGGCCTGATGATGGTCAACCTTGACCGAAACTGAACAATTGCAATATCAGTCGTCTAGCACAATAAATATCCTCGATATAATACTTCGAATTATTATTTTATTGCTCTACCATCTGCAAATTAAGCGAGTAATCCTTCAAAATTCTCCATTCAACTAATTCTCTCGTGCTGTTTCTTCTTCTTCGATTAATTTTGTTTAGATCAATTTTTGCGGAAAAGCGCATAGTTTTTGAGATATTTGCGAAAAACCATCTTCTCGGCTTATTCCCACTTATTCCCACTTAGCGCCCTAGTACTGCAAGTGCTGACTCTAGAGCAGGGGTGGGCAAAAGCCGGCCCGCGGGCCGGATCCGGCCCTTTTGCTTACTTTATCCGGCCCGTTGAAAAATCCCTTTTATGCGATTTTGTTGAAATCAACAGTATTAGTGTGCGTAGAGTGCATATAAATAATGAAATACAGTATATAAATAATAGAGAGTATTATAATTTCGAACAGCCGTAACCATATCCCTACTTTTATGTATGCAAGCATACTAGGTCTGTTCGATTATAATCTTTCATTTTTCTTTAAAAATTACGGGACATACTCGTATTTTAGTGGGCACAAATTGTTCGCATGTACACCCAAGTAAGATAATTTATTATTACTATTATCTATTAAAATAGACCAGGCTTGGTCCATTGGTCACTTTCCAAGGCTCGATTTAATTATATAATACCATTGGGCCAAGCTTCGGACCAGGCTTGGTCTATTCGTCTTCCCAAGGATCGGTTTAATAATATAATACCATTGGGCCAAGCCTCGGACCAGGCTTGGCCCAATGGCCACTACTCAAGGCTTGGCAAATTACAACTGATGACAACTGGCCCAAGGTTCGGCCAATTGTCAGCATTGGAAATTCCTACCAGGGTATTAACTGTCAAATTTCTTTGTCCAAATGCTTTAAAATGATACGTATAGTGTTTTGCTAAAAAAAATTCTTGGGCAGGGAAAAAACTCCACCCAAAACATTCGGGTGTGGAAAGCGTACGCGGTATAGACCTCCGGCCCGGGAGACATTTTGAAAATTTCATTTTGGCCCGCGCTTAAAAGTATTTGCCCACCCCTGCTCTAGAGTATCTTTCCATCACTAAAATGCAACCTATTCTGAAAATATTAGCCTTCAGAAAACTCTTGCCCATTTTTGTCGACTATAAACAATTGATTATTAAATAAGTGTAAGAAAACAAATCACCTTTTATTACTTATTCTTCAATTTTTCTTTTTTTTTTTTTTTTTTAATCACAAAAGTAAGTAATTCGTATATTTCCTCCAAAAACTCTTTATTCCTATGTTGTCGAGTAACTGGGCAATGAAAACTAAACGTTCATTTGTACTAGCTGCGCAAATCGCATGAGCCTGTGAACTAGGGATTATTTCAGTTTAGAAAGTTTCTTGAAGAATCCGAAATTAAGATTATACTGTATTTTCCTAACCTTACCATGATTTTGTATTATTTAAATAAATCTCTCCAACAAAAAAGTTATTTTTGGGTCCAGTTCAGTAGAGACAAGAGAAACATCGATAAAAATGGGAAAATATTTATATTTTGTTACCATGGCAATCATTTCTCCTATCTTTCCTATGAAGTACAAAAGTAAAGTGCTCTTCAGAAGATTTCAATGGCAAAATGAAAATATACATTCTAAAGAGAATCTAAAAAAATGTTAACTTGTTGTTTCTTGATGGCTGGATATTATGATATGAGGATGTGGCATAAGGGCAGCCAAGGCGAAAAATAAAATACAAATCTATCTTTTGTCGACGTTTCGAGTGCCGATCAAGAAATTGGTAAAAACGTTGCTACACTGCCATGTCAACTAACCTGACAACTTGACATCATTTTTGTGTGTATCTTACTATTTTTTTAATTTTGTGTAAATTATGATCTATTAACCCGGAAATTCACGATCGCTCCAAAAGGATGTCATCCATTTGGATGATATCCAAAAATGACCTACTTTTTTATTAAAGTGAAACTTTTATTTTATCCCCACAAATTTTTTCGCTCTTCTATTGACTTCTGTTGGGTTATTAATTGCTACTGCGAAGGCTTGATGTCGTTGAATTTCCCCATTCACAATCCGTTGGAGTGATGGACGGATGGTTTGACGAAACTGGAATTTGGACTGATTGGATTACCACGTCATCCATTTGTTTTTCCCCATTCACGGTCAGTTTTTGGAGTGACATCGCTCCATTTGGACGGATGAAGAGATCGTGAATGGCCGGCTTTACAATAAAATTATTTGACTGATCGTAGGTCTTGATGAAGAGTGCGATCGGCACTCGAAACGTTCACAAAAAATGAATTTTTATTTTATTTTTTGCCTTGGCTGTCCTTATGTCACATCCTCATAAAAAAATTGATTTTTGAATTTTAAACAAAATTGTTGGAACAAATTTTGAGGAAATTGAAAAAAACTGATAAAGTACATCAGTAAAGTATTAGTACTTTTTGGCCGATTTTGTTCAAAAGCTTATTTTCCCGCTCCCGGGGGGTGTTTAACATAAATATAAAATTTCAACCTCCTAGCTCAATTCCTTCATGCTTAAAATTGAACCCAGATAGACCATGTCGCGAAAACCACTTTTTTGTATTCAGGGGACCTCAAAACGTGTATATCACGACATCGAATTTTTTACATGAATCCAATACTTTCTCTCTATATATATATTAACATATAAATAGAGATAAGAGAAAGTGAATATAATTTCCACTTGCTTGTTCGCCTTTTTTTAGTTGCTCTGGTTATTATTTGTTTATATTCCCCAAAGAACAACATTGCTGCCGGAGTGCGATATCATTTTCATCAAATGAAAATGAAATTAGAGAAGTTTACGAATCGAGATTGGCACTTTTCATCTGGAAAGAGAAAAGCCAAACGGAAGAGAGAGAGAGAGAGAGAGAAGGGGGCTGGGGAAGGATGAAAGAAATTCTCCCTGAAATTAATGAACTTACAAGTTCAAATTCTATTAAACAGATCAGCGAATCAACGCCATTAAAAGGAGAGAGAGAAAGAGAAAACGAAAGGGAAACTGTGAATTATATTTGCAAAGATTTGCAAAGACAATTTGTTGTTGATCATCCAAAATGAAAAGATTCATTCCTTTTCCTCGTTTACTTATTGGCCTCTTCTTCTTTGCCTGCCTGTCTGCCATCTGATTCATTTATACTGTCCCCTCCCGGTTGTATCATTCTTTAGTCCGTGATTATACTAAATAAATATAAACATGAACTTCATTTATCATGAGTAGGGCTCGGATTTCGCCCTATTTGCCTTTTTACTTTCTCGTACCCTATATACGAAATATATAGAGAGAGAAAGTATTGCGATCATGTCAAAAATTCGATGTCGAGATTTTGATGGATATACATGTTTTGATGTACTTTTTCAGTTTTTTTCGATTTTCTCAAAATTCCCCTCCAAGGATTTTTTTAAAATTCATAAATGAACTATTTTTTAGATGCTCTTTAAAATGTATATTCTCATTTTGCCGTTGAAATCTTCTGAAGACCACTTTACTCTTGTTCTTCATAGGAAAGATAGAAATGGTTGCCATGGTAACCGAATTTAAAATCTTTTTCTTTTTATTAGATTAAAAATCAATTATTATTTAAATTCCCATTTTTTTTTATTTTATTTGTGTCTTTAATTGTTTCAAAGAAAACATATATGTCTCTCTCCACTTGCAAACATTATCGTCTCTCTACTCTTTTTAAATTCCCTTTCCACCTTATCTTCGCATAGGAACAATGTTAATTTCCTATAGGGATTTGTATGTTAATTTCGATTCAAAAGGGGGTCCCCTTTAGAACTTTTTAGGCATTTAAAATTTTATTTTCCAATTCTTATGAAATTTTGTATTTATTTACGATTCTATATTGTGTATAAAATGTCCAAATATGAGATTAAAATTTTGAAAAATAACCATAGTTTATTTGAAGCAGTCAACATTTAAAATGCAAGTTTGAAACTAAGGTGCTATCGGAAACTAAATATATCTCGACACAAAAATCTGGTGTGACCAGCACGGTGCACAACTTTCTTACCGAAGGGTAAGAGAAAGTTGTGTGCTGTGCGCCAGTCACACCAGATTTTTTTTAATTTATGGCTTAAAATTTAGGCCAATATGATATGTATACGTTTCATGGAATTCTGAATAAAACAAGAGGCATTTGTTAGTGCCTATAATGCCTATTTTGGTCGATTTTGGGTTTTAGTGCCTATTTCATCTCTTTTTTAGTGCTTATTTTAAGTTCAAATAGCCAATTTCAATTTTTTACGAGCTATACATAGCCTAAATTTAAAATTTTTTTGAATTATCAAGAAAATAATTCAAGGGGGGGGGGGGGGTAAAGGGGGTAATTACCCCCTCTCCCGAGATTTGAAAAAAAATACTTTTTTTCGAAAAAAAATTTATTTTTAATGTTAAAAATTTTAAAAATTAGTACTAAAAAAGTATTTATATTCTGGCCAACAAGTTCAGAATGCGCCTTTAAATTACCGAAATTAAGAAAAAAATGTGTGCTGTGCGACCAGTCACTTCAGATTACCCCTCTGGATCCGCCACTGCCTCTTATATAAAAAACAATCATTGTGTGGTTTTATCGGATCGGTTTAACTGAAAATTTTCAGAAAATTATTCAATTAAGGGTATTAAAATCGCGTTTTTAATCTTAATTTAATAATTGGAAAATGGGAAATCAATAGACGCATGTTAAAAACTGAGAACAATATTTATTTAGTAATTGAAGATTTGAATCATTTTAAATTATTTTAAAAATTATATTTTATCAATTTAAAAATAGAATAATTAAATCTCACAATTATTTTTTTATAATTCGTCGTATATATTATATTTCAACTTTCCAATTTTTGTCGTCACGGCTTGTGACGTCAGGGCTTGTGGCGTCACGGCTTGTGGCGTCACGGCCTTTGACGCCTTGTAACGCAACATGCTGATAGAAGAGCGAACAAATTTGAGGCCATCACAAAAAAGTTTCTCTTTAAAAATTTAGTTGAAAAAATGATCGAAAGTTGTTTTCCTCGACACACTAGACCATCAATGCCATTCTCTGTGTATTTGGTTTTTTAAATTTACTGGTTATGTTTTTTTTATAGGAGCAGCTGGCCGAATTGGAGGCTGCGTTTGCGAAGTCTCACTATCCTGACATCTATTGCCGAGAGGAATTGGCGAGGACCACAAAACTCAACGAAGCGCGAATACAGGTACAAAGCATCATAGAGTTATCGATCCTAAAAAGCAGCCAGCCCCCATGCCAACTAAACAACGACGTCATCATCCGCCTGCACCTTCAATCTTTCACTTGAGATCTCAGGGGGAGGGTCAGATGTGCATTCCCACCATCTTGAATGCCCCCCCCCACCTCTTTAACAAAATTCTAGGACGCCCACTGACTACACGAGAGAATTTTCTTTATCTTTTTCTCGAGTTAATTACGTTTTAAACCGTTTAATTTGAGTTTTTTTTTATCTTTTGAGGAAAAAATACGGATATAAACACCAAGGGAGATTTTAATTAAAGGTATCTTTTCAAATGAAAATGAAAATATTATTTAAACATTAATATTTTGATGAAATTCATCAGAGCTTCTATAAACACAATTTTAAATTTCTACGAATGTTTCTACACCTTTTCAAGTTCAAAATTGGGACCAAACAATATCTAATTGAGATGAAACAAAATCAAAATGAGATCAAATTAATTTATAATTTTAAATTTAATAATAAAATGAAAATTAAATAATAACACTAGTCGACAAAAATGAACTTTTTTTCTCTCACAAGAATAAAGATATGAAATTTTAGAAGTATTTTTCATGCTGAATTCAAATATCATTTCAGTTTTGCCCCATCAGGCACAGTTTTAGAGATATAGAGCAAATTTAGATTTTAATAGAAAATGTGCTCTAAAACGGCTTTTATTTAGAATGTTCAAATTATTTTTAACGCGACACCCCGTAAAAATATTCAGATAGTTAGAATACATATAAATTTTAAGTTTCATCCCAATCGGAGGTCATTTAGACGTGCCGCAAACGGCAAAGTTTAGAAAAATAGAAATTTTTAAGATTTTTTTTGCTTTGGTCACCCCTAATACAATTTTAGATATCCCTGAATGAAAAAAACATATATTTACGATATTCTATAGTTCTTTGGCTTTCTAAAAATCATTCATTCATAAAAATCTGTTCATTATTAACGAAATTATGAACAAAAACGTCATCAAAGAAAAAACACAAGTACACTCACTGGTCGATAAAAATGGACTTTTTACTTTTACAAGTATAAAGAAATATATGAGATTCTAGAAATATTTTTTTTAAATAATATTTAATAAAGTTAGTGCCCGTGTAATATACAGATAGCTACAGGGGACGTTGTACAAAAGAATTTCTCGGGGTCACGCATCCAAGATTTCTCTGCGACGGGTATATATAACCTCATGATTATGGTGACTGTTACTATTTCCCGTTCCCAGGCCGCCCACGCCTATATATTAGTTTACCAGATAAATTAAAAAATATAAAATTTAAGCGTGGGGAAAAAATATGAAATTTATTTTATTTGAAAAAAAAAATGTTTTATTTTTAATTAATTCGATTTTCTCAATTCGGAGAATTTAATATTTTGATTCCCTTTTAATTGATTCTGAAAAACGGTGACGTCAGTGTCGATTGTTTGACTCCCTGACGGCTTGACCTTGTCCAGAAAGCAGGGACTATCTCTCTCTCACTTGCACTCACAGTTTTCTGTCTCTTTCTACTCGGTGAATAAATCACAAGGAAAGCAAACTAAATACACCAAGAACGATTCTCGTTCAATTTGTAAGACCAGTTCTTAATTCCTTCCCTATTTTGAAAATATTTTTCAAAATAAATGCAATCAGGGAGCCCACTGTCTTTAATGATCCTAGAATCGCCAGAGTCAAATAATTTCTGAATAATGAAAAAATTATTTTATATATATATAAATAGGCCTATAAAGAAATTCGTGAAGTAAGTAACAAAATTAAAGGCTGCTACATGTGATAATTTCATTGTTTTATTTTATTAATCAAAGAAGATAAATATTTTTTATTAGAATTTTAAAGCCTAGAATCATAAAAGTTTAATTTTTTTTTAAACAGTGAAATAATCACATGTAAAAAAGCAAAGATAGTTGATGTGTTTATGAAAATAAACATCTTTGAAAATAATAATATTTAAGTAAATAAATATTCCTATAACTTTAGTGGATAGATAGGTGGTTAAATACTTTAATAAATGAAAGAAAAATAAACTAGTTTTCATTCAATAAATGGAATGAACAAGTGATTTGAAGTTCGTGACTCCAGGAATATTAATAGAATAGATTGACAAACTCAATTTGACAAGTATATCTATAAAATCCAATCATAAAGAGATTATAAATAGCTGGCCATGTACCGAGCAAAATAGGAATAAAACAATTTCCTAAGAGATTTTATCTTAATTATTTACTAACTAGAATAGATACCTAATCAAAAATTAACTGAAAAAACCCTCGATTTTATGCTGAATCAAATACACTTGGATTTTAGCAGATGACAAAATGACACACACACAAAACACTTGCAAATCTGTTTAATTAAACCGAGTTGGAGCACTTATGCTTTATTATTTAATTGATAATATGTAAAAGATTATTAATGTTTGATAATCGAATCATTTTTAGAACAAATATTTAAAAAATAATAATTTCTTTTTAATAGCTTACTAACCTCACCTGTCATTTTTTAATCACATTTAACATTAAAAGTTGATTATTATATTTATTATAAACGTAAACAACAAGTGAAAATAATTAAATATTTTTCAAGGAATTAAATAAATTCTACCTTTAAAAGTTGAAGTTGCAGCCAGACAGGGCAGGTCGTCAGATGAAGGGAAATCACTTTGTATTCAGAACACACACATAAAAATAAAACTATAACAAATGATTATATAACTTAATGAATAACACAAATAAATAAACACTATTGAAATAATAACGAAAAGTTAAAAAGAACACGGAACCGAGTGACAAATAAAAAAAGCGAATTGCTCGAGTCGCCGCTGTCTAGAGCTGGACTAGAGGAAGCGCTGCCAGCACCAAACACACACACATAGCCACTCACTCTCACATACATATGCACCTGTGTGCATTCAGCATGGTTAAAAAAGTAATTAAACGTGATAACCAAAGGATATATTTCAGGGGGGAAATTTTTAATAAAAATCTGGTGTGACTGGCGCACAGCACACAACTTTCTCTTTCCTTCGGTAATCGAAAGTTGTGTTCTGGGCTTGTCACACCAGATTTTTCGAGTCGACATATATTTAGTTTCCGCCAATATATTAGAATTCAAGATGTAAAATTTTTTTTATTTTTTTTATTTTTTTTAAAACATTCACACTTTTTTTCTCATTCACACTCACATTCACACAGTCTTTTCGGGCAACTCAGGCCATTTAAGACTTTAGACGATAACCGTTGTAAGTAATATGATATTTGGGGGTCCAGGCATTCTATTTGTTTGTTAAATGAATGGGATAATTGTTATTTTTCGTTATTTTTATATATTTTTTTTTATATTATTTTCCCAAAACAACGGGTCACTCAAACTCAAAATTCTATAGAGTAGGGCCATCGAGTACATTCAATTTGTGTGTCATTGGGCTGGACGAAATTTGAAAATTTAAAATAATAATAATGGAGCGAAGGTTTTTGATACCAGTCAATACCTATATTGGGCGCTCTGTTGTAAAGGGTCATATCAAGAAAGTTGTAATACAATTATTGTGTTCCATTTCAACTGTGAATTTTAGAGCACTCATTGTGTGCGTTAATTTTTTCTAGCATGTATTCAACCTGGTCCCGTTTTAATGCAATGTAATGCAATCGTCAACATACTGGAAGAAAAAAAGACAGGGTTGATTTTGTCTATGACAGTTTTATGGAAATCATGCATGACTAAGTTTGCGAGAGCAGGTGCCATGTTTGTTCCCATTCCTAGGCCTTCTTTTTGTTTAAAATAATTATTATTGAATTTAAAATAGGAATTTTCCAAACAAAATTTTGTAATTTTGATGAAATTTTCCTGTGTAAGGCATGTGTTTGTTGCTATTTGTGACCAATACTTTTTAATCAGGTTATAAATAAGTTGTATAGGGATCGAGTTAAAAAGAGAAACCACATCGAACGAGACGAGTAAATGGTCATTGGGAAGTACGACGTTTTTTAATAATGTATAGGTTTCGAATGAGTTTTTTAACATTCTTGTGTTTTCGAATGTTAAAATTGACACAACCTGAGCTATGTATTTCATAACTTTAGTGAGGGGGCTATTTTTAGTTGAATTAATTAATCTTAGTGGATTAGATTGTTTGTGAATTTTTGGGGCTCCATAAATTTTTTGGGCAAGAAGGTGTTTCAACAATCAACTGTTCCAATAGTTCTTTTTGTTGTTCTGCTGGAAGGACATTTAAAAGTAACGTTTTGATATCTTTAGAGATTTTATCAGTTGGGTCATTTTTTAATTTAATATAGCTAGCATCCTCATTCAGTAAATCGTTCATTTGTGTTACATATTGTTGTCTATTCATAATTACCGGCACATTCCCCTTATCAGATTTTGTTAACATAATTACATCAGAGTTTTTGTTGTACCATTTTAAACATTTTTCTGTATTACTTTGTAAAGTCGATTTGTTGTTTTTATAATTAAATGAATTTTTGTAGTTTTTAAGAATATTACATATCTCGTAGACCTAACCTGTTGAATGTTATCACCAATTAATTCTCATTAAATTTTATAATATTCTCACAATCTGCCAAGGTGTTTATTACATTTTTGGGTTCATATTTAGTAATAGGCAACATAAATTTGGGTCCTAAGGAAAGGGGGTTTGTTCTACAAATTTTGGAATTTGGCAGCCTGTTAGGTTCACTATGTTCTTTTCCACTGTATGTTGTTTTGAGGTATTGTAATTTTAATTTATCTATTTTATCTTGAAGAGGTTTTCTAAATTTTGTAATTTTATTTTTCAACTGGTTAATTTTTGTTTCTAATCTGTTTAATATGATTAGGTTTTGTGGCGTATTGATAAATTTGTTTAAGTCTTTCTATTTCTCTATTAACTATATGTAAGGTTACTTTATAATGTTTATATAAGTGTTTAAAATGGTACAACAAAAACTCTGATGTAATTATGTTAACAAAATCTGATAGGGGGAATGTGCCGGTAATTATGAATAGACAAATAATATGTAACACAAATGAACGATTTACTGAATGAGGATGCTAGCTATATTAAATTAAAAAATGACCCAACTGATAAAATCTCTAAAGATATCAAAACGTTACTTTTAAATGTCCTTCCAGCAGAACAACAAAAAGAACTATTGAAACAGTTGATTGTTGAAACACCTTTCTTGCCCAAAAAATTTATGGAGCCCCAAAAATTCACAAACAATCTAATCCACTAAGATTAATTAATTCAACTAAAATAGCCCCCTCACTAAAGTTATGAAATACATAGCTCAGGTTGTGTCAATTTTAACATTCGAAAACACAAGAATGTTAAAAAAACTCATTCGAAACCTATACATTATTAAAAAAACGTCGTACTTCCCAATGACCATTTACTCGTCTCGTTCGATGTGGTTTCTCTTTTTAACTCGATCCCTATACAACTTATTTATAACCTGATTAAAAAGTATTGGTCACAAATAGCAACAAACACATGCCTTACACAGGAAAATTTCATCAAAATTACAAAATTTTGTTTGGAAAATTCCTATTTTAAATTCAATAATAATTATTTTAAACAAAAAGAAGGCCTAGGAATGGGAACAAACATGGCACCTGCTCTCGCAAACTTAGTCATGCATGATTTCCATAAAACTGTCATAGACAAAATCAACCCTGTCTTTTTCTTCCAGTATGTTGACGATTGCATTACAGCATTAAAACGGGACCAGGTTGAATACGTACTAGAAAAAATTAACGCATACAATAGTGCTCTAAAATTCACAGTTGAAATGGAACACAATAATTGTATTAACTTTCTTGATATGACCCTTTACAACAGAGCGCCCAATATAGGTATTGACTGGTATCAAAAACCTTACTCCAGCAATATTATTTTAAATTTTCATTCGTCCAGCCCAATGACACACAAATTGAATGTACTCGATGGCCTACTCTATAGAATTTTGAGTTTGAGTGACCGTTGTTTTTGGGAAAATAATATAAAAAAATATATAAAAATAACGAAAAATAACAATTATCCCATTCATTTAACAAACAAAATTATAAATAAAACAAAGACAAAAATAACAAAACTAAACAACCCACCACCCCCATCTTCCTCGCTTAACAATAAAATAGAAAAAGAAAGTTTCGGTTTTTTCCCAATAACTTTCACCCGTGATTTCAATAAAATTAAAGCCATATTCCATAAATATAAAATAAATATTATCCCAAAAACAACTGGAAACTTAATGTTCTTATATAACACTAAAGACAAAGATAAAAAAGACAGAATTCATAGCACAGTTTACCAAATTGAGTGTAAGGACTGCAATAAGGTTTATATTGGAAACACAAAAAGAGCATTAAAATTGAGGGTGGATGAACACAGAAGGTCGGTTGGCAAAACTAACAATGTTACAGCCCTACAACAACATTCGCAAGACTTAAGCCATAATTTTAATTTTGATTTGGAGTCAGTTAAGGTTCTCTGTAGAGAAGAAAACTGGCACAAAAGATATTTTAAAGAAACTTGCTACATCCAACTTAACATTAATAGGGCGGTAAACTTTAGAATGGACACCAATAATTTAATGGGTGAATATAAAATACTGCTAACTCAAAAATAGCCTGCCCCCTCGGACAGTATCTCGTTTTTTGGTGATTAAAATAAATTTCTGCTGTACCAATTTTTCATATAAAAAAAAAAAAATAAAAAATAAAATAATATTTTTCAAAACGTTAAAAAAAAAAAAAAAATTAATTGATGAATTTATAGAGAATGTATTAATTATATTATTTAAAAAAAACAAACTGACTAAAGGTTGAATGATCTAATAAAAGCCTGGATTTAAAATAGATTTAATTATTTTTATATTAATACATTTAAACAGAAATTAATAAATGGAATTTGTATCACAATTTTCAAATTAGAATGCTCTCAAGAATTACCGAGGACATATGGCTTTCTTGTATGCAAAAAACCTTGACTGTAATTATAATGTTAACGGAGTGTAAAATGAGGTACAACCAATGCCTTTTATGTATAACTATTATTAAGAAATTACTTTTGTTAACATTGTAATGTTTTCGCTTCCTCTGAAGAAGAAGAGCCTATGTGCCTTCGGAATATCAGGGAAATAGACTCATTGGGGAAAATAAAAAAAATTTTTTCATTTTGTTTTTTCCCTTCCTACACCCTTGCCGAAAAGTCAGCGTTTTGAGGAGGATTTCAGTCTATTAAATTCTGTCATTTTAGCACTTATAAGTGACTTTTTGTTTAAAAAAAATTTAATAAAATTACATACTTGAATTAAGTAGCTGCGAAAAGGTTGAAATTTCATATAGCAAACGTCCGAGGCAGTAAAGGAGTCGAATATTGGAATCAAAGGACATTGAAACATAGTTTTAAAACGCAAAAAACTCGTGTTCAAATCCCTCTATGAACAAGTTTTTTTTTTACCCTGCAATATTGCCACACATTTCATGCAATATTGCCACAATATTTCATGCACATATTACTTGTTAATATTTCATGCAATATTGCTCGTAATATGCAATATGTACCCAATATTCCATTAAACATACCATGCAATACTTGGGTGTTAATATTGCAACAATATTCCCATTCGAGTATCGCCATGTCATTCGCAGAAAGTTATAAAGAGGCGTGGCATAGGAGAATATTGCAAAACATTGTTACTGAGTTGTTCCTGCACAGTTCGCAAGAAATAAAATATTGCCATAGTAAGACTTCTCTGCAACATTAATGCAAGATTCCGCACAGCTCAATAAAGCCAAGAGTCAGGAAGAAGAAATTGATGGCATTTTCAGAATCAACGCCATTAAACAGAAGGATTTCTCTAAATTTCAAAGCACCAAAAAAAACTTCTTTTGTTCGCCTGTATAATAGAATAAACAACATAAACTCCAAAGGGCCGAAGATAGTATAAGGAAAATTAAAAAAAATAAAAAACTTTTGTGCATAATATTTACATACACACCCAAAATAGGATTTAAAGAAATCTCTATGATGAAATAACGAACTGAAAATTTATTTCCGGTACTGTCGTAAACTTAATGTTGTAATTTTTTGATTACCTTTTATTTCGCCATTTTTATTTTATTTATTTTTTTTGACAATATAAAATATCAAATTGTTGCTAATCTTGTTTCAGAATGCATGCATTCATTGCTTAGTGCATTTTAGGCGGAAATAATTTCGCTGCGTTTACGTCAACAGGTGGAGTAGAGCAAGAGAGAGAAAGAGAGAGAGAGAGAGAAAGAGGCTCTTCTTATTCTGACATTTGTCAATTTAAATTCATACGCCTGTGAAATTGTTCAAATTTTCTATTTCCTTATAGAACAATTTTAATTTATAAAAGAAGATGAGACTAGTTGTAGGTTTTGCACGGCTTATAAAGAGATTTATATAATTATGAAACCAAATGAATAAATGCCTAATGAATTTCAAATCCATGTCGAAGATGCATGGTCGATAAGTTTGTCATTTGGGTTGACTAGCAAACAAACACGAACGAATTCATTATTAATTCAATTCTCTACCATTTTGTTAAATTAAAAGAAATAATCAATTACAAAAACAAAAAAATCATCAAATATATACATATGTAAGAGAAAGTAAAAACCGAGAAAGTCTATAAAAATGGTAAAAAGTCACGCCTTTAACATCGACTCAATTGAATTCCGAGACCAGCCGGACTAAAAAGGGCAACAAAATTCGAAATTTGTACTTACAAACAGAAGAGCGGAATTTATTGAATATCGCTTACCTGGAACAAAAAGAAAAAAAAATATTTTAGATTTCAAATTTAATAATACAAGAAAAAAAGTAAAAAAAAAAATTCATTGTGTGGTTTTATGAACCCACGATGCAAGTGAAACTTTTTTTTCGGATCGTCGGCGTTTAACTGAAAATTTTCAGAAAATTATTCAATTAAGGCTATTAAAATCGCGTTTTTAATCTTAACTTAATAATTGGAAAATGGGAAATCAATAGAGGCATGTTAAAAACTGAGAACAATATTTATTTAGTAATTGAAGATTTGAATCATTTTAAATTATTTTAAAAATTAAATTTTATCAATTTAAAAATTGAATAATTAAATCTCACAATTATTTTTTTATAATTCGTCATATATATTAAATTTCAAATTTCCCATTTTTGTCGTCCCGCCCTGTGACGTCATGGATTGTAGCGTCACGGCTTGTAACGCGACATGCTGATAGAAGAGCGAAAAAATTTGAGGCCATCAAATAAAAGTTCCACTTTAAAAAGAACGAAACGAAAGAAAAATGCAAAAGAAATATCAAATAGAAATATAATTTTTTAATTTATATGTAAATCTTTTTGAGAAAATTGAGAAGAGACGAAAGAGAAATATAGAATAAATAAATAAATATATTTAATTTTAAAAAGATAAAATTGAGTTTACTGTTTCCAATTTGTTTAATTTTTTTTTATATATTAAATAAATATTAATTAAATTACTATGAATAAATAAGCTCATATTGGGTCTGAACTTGACCCAGTTTATTTGACTCTAGCTAAATAAGCCTCTCGCGGTATATAATAAATGAAGGTATTTATTTTTCCCTTTCCTTTCTTTAAACAAACCATTTATCAAAATTAAATTTACATATAAATTAAAAAAAAAATCTGGTGTGACTGGCGCACAGCACACAACTTTCTCTTACCTTCGGTAATCGAAAGTTGTGTACTGTGCTTGTCACACCAGATTTTTTGTGTCGACATATATTTAGTTCCCGACAGTACGGAACATTTGAATTCAGATGTAAAATTTATAAGTATGGAAAAAATATTTATATTTTGTTACCATGGCAACCATTTCTCCTATCTTCCCTATGAAATACAAGAGTAAAGTGGTCTTCAGAAGATTTCAATTGCAAAATGAGAATATACATTTTAAAGAGCATCTAAAAAATAAGTGATTTATGAATTTAAAAAAAATCGTTGGAGCAAATTTTGAAAAAATCGAAAAAAACTGAAAAAGTACATCAGTAAAGTACTAGTACTCTTTGGCCGATTTTGATTAAAAGCTTATTTTCCCGGTCCCGGGGGGTGGCTAACTTAAATATAAAATTTGAACCTCATAGCTCAATTCCTTCATGCTTAAAATTGAACACACACCCACACACCCACCCACCCACCCACCCACAGACAGACCATGTCGCGAAAACCACTTTTTTGGATTCAGGGGACCTCAAAAACGTGAAGATCCATCAAAATCTCGACATCGAATTTTTGACATTAAACCAATAGTTTCTCTCTATATATTAACATATATAGAGGTAAGAGAAGTAAAATTTATAAGTATGGCAAAATATTTATATTTTGATACCATGGCAACCATTTCTCCTATCTTTTCTATGGAGTACAAGAGTAAAGTGGTCTTCAGAAGATTTCAATCACAAAATGAGAATATACATTTTAAAGAGAATCTAAAAAATAATTGATTTTTGAATTTTTAAAAAATCGTTGGAGCAAATTTTGAGAAAATCGAAAAAAACTGAAAAAGTGCATCAGTAAAGTGCTAGTACTCTTTGGTCGTTTTTGTTCAAAAGCTTCGTGTCACGTCCCATGGGGGTGCCTAACTTAAATATAAAATTTCAACCTCCTAACTCTTTTCGATCTTGAGATATTTTGTTCACAGACACACACACACCCACAGACAGACCATGTCGCGAAAACCACTTTTTTGAATTCAGGGGACCTCAAAAACGTGAAGATCCATCAAAATCTCGACATCGAATTTTTGACATGAATCCAATACTTTCTCTCTCTATATATATTAACATATATATAGAGGTAAGAGAAAGTAAAACTGGTTCACGTTACGTCTTGAACGACAAAATTTTTATAAATTATAGGCTACTAAGAGATGCAGTCTAAATGGCCTCAGATATCGAAAAATAATTTTAAAAAACTTAAGGGGGGTTCAGGAGCGACATCTAAACGTTCTTTAAAAAACAAACTAGACTATTATAAGGAATTTTTCAATGCGGTTTTTTTTTAAATGAATTAAATTCATAAGAGATTATTGGGACATCGAGCTATAATTTTTTTAATGACTTATTAAAAAAATTATCGTAATTAATTTTTTTGTTATCAAGCAAATACTAAAAAACAATCTGTCCCAATAATCTTTAATTTTTTTTAAATTTAAAAATGAATTTATTGTTATTATTAATCACATATTAATTAAGAATTTTTAAAATAAGCTTAGATGATTTATTTAAAAATCAACTGTCAAATTAGTTCAGCATTCTTGCGATAGATGGCAGGCTCGTCTAACAGACGATATAGTATTAGCCTATATTTTTATATTTTTATGCTTTTATAAAAGATACATAATATATAATAACATTTATAAAGTATTTATTGTTAAAAGATCAATGAAAATCAACCAAATGCATTAAATATTATTAGCTACCATTCTGACATCTCTTGGCAAATTTTTAAATTACTTGATTTTTATGGGCATACTTTTTATGACACACTACGCCTTCTTATCGGGAAAAAACATGCGTAACCACTTCGCTCCCGTTCCCCCTTAAAAATAAAATTTTTATTTAAAATTCCATTTTCCAATCAAGCAATTTATTCTTTTCTTCGGATGAGCGAAATTAAACGGTAAAATAAAAATCCATTGAAATAAAGTAAATTTCTCTTAACTGTATATTTAACCTCGGCAAGTGAAGCATTTTAATAATTGGATAATATTTATTTTAATTATGTAAATAGAAAAACGATAAGACTCAGAAATATGCAAATTGTATAATTTGTTTGCTTTCATTATATGATTAAATAAAAAAATAAAGTTCGTCAGATCAGATATGAGAGGATATTAGATTCGATTTCCTCTCAAACGAGTCTCTGAAGCTCAGTCGCCAAGTTCTTCACTTGTTGCGTAAAAGTAAAGGAAAGTAAAATCTCCTTAATTGTTCCTCTCTCTTAATATTTTAAATGTATTAATAGAATACGGAATTTATTTATTTTTTTTGAGGGATGGGTAGAAGTTTGTTTTTAAATTAACAAATCCTTTATAAATTAGCTCTGCCAATTATAATTTTTATATATTACTGGGTAGAAACCAAATTATTATAATAACCCCCATCCCCTTTCATTTTCCTTCTCCTGGGAAAATCGGTGGATGCATTCGAGGAATAGATAATACTAGCCGGGCTACCCGCCTTCGGTTTTCCAAAGGAAAAAATGTTGAGTTTTGTGGAATTTTTTTTAACCTCTCTGATTAATTTTCTAGGGCTCTCAAAATAATGGAAAATTTCATTTCGAAGATTGGTCAAACAGAGACTGACATATAGATGGATTATATTAATTGTGGATGAATTTTTAGAGATTTCTTCTAATTATGAGAGAAAAAAATATATTTTAACCAGGGGCGTATAAAGGGGGGCCCGCCCCCCCTCCGAAATTTTCTAAATGCATATACATATAGGCCTATAGGGATATACATAAATACATACATAAAGCCGAAATGTTTGCTCGGCTGAGAGAATGTCCCGCAAAAAAAAAGGTAAAACGATACTCACGACCGGGAAAAAAAAATTTTGGTACGGCAAATGAGAGAATGTTCCGCGGGGCGGCAACATTTTCGTGTCTCTAAAAAAAAAAGGTAAAATGATTTTCACGGACGGGAAAAAAAATTTTTCCGCAGGGCGGAAAAACTTTGGCTCCGCAGAAAAATTTTGAGTTCAGGCCCCCCTAAAGAAAAAATTTCTATATACGCCCCTGATTTTAACCTATTGGCCTAGATATAGTAAAAAAATAAATTGAGCAACATGAAAGATTTTGATTAATTAAAAAATAGAATTATTGTACTTATTATATTTCTAAATAATA
>JAKCPI010011855.1:0-14802 GCA_023213315.1 Euborellia annulipes | reverse complement strand
TAAATTTAAAATTATAAATTTCCAATTTGATCTCATTTTGATTTTGTTTCATCTCAATTAGAAATTTGTTTGGTCCCAATTTTGAACTTGAAAAACATTCGTAGAAATTTAAAATTGTGTTTATAGAAGCTCTGATGAATTTCATCAAAATATTAATGTTTAAATAATATTTTCATTTTCATTTGAAAAGATACCTTTAATTAAAATCTCCCTTGGTGTTTATATCCGTATTTTTTCCACAAAAGATAAAAAAAAACTCAAATTAAACGGTTTAAAAACGTAATTAACTCGAGAAAAAGATAAAGAAAATTCTCTCGTGTAGTCAGTGGGCGTCCCAGAATTTTGTTAAAGAGGTGGGGGGACATTCAAGATGGTGGGAATGCACATCTGACCCTCCCCCTGAGATCTCAAGTGAAAGATTGAAGGTGCAGGCGGATGATGACGTCGTTGTTTAGTTGGCATGGGGGCTGGCTGCTTTTAGGATCGATAACTCTATGATGCTTTGTACCTGTATTCGCGCTTCGTTGAGTTTTGTGGTCCTCGCCAATTCCTCTCGGCAGTAGATATCAGGGTAGTGAGACTTCCGCAAACGCAGCCTCCAATTCGGCCAGCTGCTCCTATAAAAAAACATAACCAGTAAATTTAAAATAACAAATACACAGATTTTATGGTCTAGTCTTGATTTAAATTTTTAAAGTGCAACTTTTATTTGATGGCCTCAAATTTTTTCGCTCTTCTATCAGCATGTCGCGTTACAAGGCGTCAAAGCCCGTGACGCCACAAGCCGTGACGACAAAAATTGAAAAGTTGAAATATAATATATACGACGAATTATAAAAAAATAATTGTGAGATTTAATTATTCTATTTTTAAATTGATAAAATATAATTTTTAAAATAATTTAAAATGATTCAAATCTTCAATTACTAAATAAATATTGTTCTCAGTTTTTAACATGCGTCTATTGATTTCCCATTATCAATCCTCATTTTCCAATTATTAAGTTAAGATTAAAAACGCGATTTTAATACCCTTAATTGAATAATTTTCTGAAAATTTTCAGTTAAACGCCTACGATCCGATAAAACCACACAATGATTGTTTTTATATAAGAGGCAGTGGCGGATCCAGAGGGGTAATCTGGAGTGACTGGTCGCACAGCACACATTTTTTCTTAATTTCGGTAATTTAAAGGCGCATTCTGAACTTGTTGGCCAGAATATAAATACTTTTTTAGTATTAATTTTTAAAATTTTACATTAAAAATACATTTTTTTTTTTCGAAAAAAGTATTTTTCCAAATCTCAGGGGGGTAATTACCCCCTTTACCCCCACCCCCCTTGTATCCGCCCTTGATAAGAGGATTGTAGAAATAAAACCTGGACTAACTGATATCAAATTATTCGGAAATATTTCCAATAGAACTATCATTAAGGTATTATATGGGCCCTGTTATGCATTAGTGTGTCAAGCGCCAAAAGAAAAATCAAAAATTGATTTAAGCACGGAATATTGTTTCAAATGCTATAATTAATAGTATTTTTTATGAAATATGTCCTAAAAAAATTTATATTTATTGTTACTTGCAAAATTGAGAAAAAAAAAATTATATATAGGCCTAATCCAATGAAAACAAAAAACTTTAATGTTAATTTTATCAAAACTCGGTAGATGGGAATTGATTTTTCAATTTTAAACAATTTTGGTGGAGCGAATTTTGAGAAAATAGAAAAAAAAAACTGAAAAAGTACATCAGTAAAGTATTAGTACTCTTTGGCCGATTTTGTTTAAAAGCTTATTTTCACGGTCCAGTAGGGTGGAAAACTTAAATATAAAATTTCAACCTCCTAGATCAATTCCTTCATCCTTAAAATTGAACACAGCCACACTTACACACAGACAGACACGCATATATGGATTTTGTTACGCATTAGTATGTCAAGCGCCAGGTACCGAGATTTGTGAAAATTAACATTAAAGTTTTTTCTGATTTAAATTGTGTTGTTTAGATTATATATCATTTTTTTTTGTCAATTGTGCAAGTAAATACTGTAATTATGGCAGATATTCATAAATTACCTCTAAAAATACGACTAATTTAGAGAATAAACAATAAAATTATTATTGCAAAATTCTATAAGTCCAATTATATTTGCAAAAATGCTTCAAGGTACAGTAAATCAAAGTTATAATATTGAAATCGACTTAATATTATTTATTTTGTTATCTTTTCGAAATTGCACTGATCCTCATCTTCATTATCAGGAATAATATCAAATTAAGTACTACGTAACAACGTGTTAGGTACATAAATCATTTTTGCAAAATAAAAATTCTTCATTGAAATATTGTAAAAATAATTTTAAGCTTTTACATTAAATATAAATTTTTTTAGAACATATTTCATAAAAAATATTATTAATTATAGCATTTGAAACAATATTCAGTGTTTATTTAACTCAATTTTTATTTTTTGGCGCTTGACACACATTTGAGTAACAAGGTCTATCAAGGGGAGGATACAAGGGGGGAGTAAAGGGGATAATTACCCCTCCTGAGATTTGAAAAAATTACTTTTTTTCCAAAAAAACATTTATTTTTAATGTAAAATTTTAAAATGCTTAAAAATTTGATTTGTATTGAATGCGCCTTTAAATTCCCGAAATTAAGAAAAAAATTGTGTGCTGTGCGACCAGTCACACCAGATTCCCCCCCCCCCCCCCCGAGAAACACCTCTGGATCCGCTCTTGGGGTCTATATATGCCTCTCTCATGATAAATGAAGTTTATGTTTATATTTATTTAGTATAATCACGGAGTAAAGAATGATATAACCAGGAGGGGGCAGTATAAATGAATCAGATGGCAGGCAGGCAGAGAATAAGAGGCCAATAAGTAAACGAGGAAAAGGAATGAATCTTTTCATTTTGGATGATCAACAACAAATTGTCTTTGCAAATCTTTGCAAATATAATTCACAGTTTCCCTTTCGTTTTCTCTCTCTCTCTCTCCTTTTAATGGCGTTGATTCGCTGATCTGTTTAATAGAATTTGAACTTGTAAGTTCATTAATTTCAGGGAGAATTTCTTTCATCCTTCCCCAGCCCCCATTCTCTCTCTCTCTCTCTTCCGTTTGGCTTTTCTCTTTCCAGATGAAAAGTGCCAATCTCGATTCGTAAACTTCTCTAATTTCATTTTCATTTGATGAAAATGATATCGCATACGGCAGCAATGTTGTTCTTTGGGGAATATAAACAAATAATAACCAGAGCAACCAAAAAAAGGCGAACAAGCAAGTGGAAATTATATTCACTTTCTCTTATCTCTATTTATATGTTAATATATATATAGAGAGAAAGTATTGGATTCATGTAAAAAATTCGATGACGTGATATACACGTTTTGAGGTCCCCTGAATACAAAAACGTGGTTTTCGCGACATGGTCTGTCTGGGTTCAATTTTAAGCATGAAGGAATTGAGCTAGGAGGTTGTTTTTTTTATGAGGATGTGACATAAGGGCAGCCAAGGCAAAAAATAAAATAAAAATCCATTTTTTTGTCGACGTTTCGAGTGCCGATCGCACTCTTCATCAAGACCTACGATCAGTCAAATAATTTTATTGTAAAGCCCGCCATTCAGAATCGCTCCATCCGTCCAAATGGAGCGATGTCACTCCAAAAACTGACCGTGAATGGGGAAAAACAAATGGATGACGTGGTAATCCAATCAGTCCAAATTCCAGTTTCGTCAAGCCATCCGTCCATCACTCCAACGGATTGTGAATGGGGAAATTCACTTGGAGCGACATCAAGCCTTCGCAGTAACAATTAATAACCCAACAGAAGTCAATAGAAGAGCGAAAAAATTTGTGGGGATAAAATAAAAGTTTCACTTTAATAAAAAAGTAGGGGAGACTGTTGTACCTAGGACATGGTGTACCTTGGACCAGTCCACTTATCTAGTAAGTGATGCAACCTAGCGGACTCCGGATGATCCCTTTTAACCACTGTGGTCAAACCAGTGCACAGGTTGAGTTTTGCAGCTGTCAGTTTCTGTTTTCGGTTTTGCGTAGCAAAAGTCTTATTTTAATAGTAAATGTGAAATTTTCGTTTGTCGGTTGAATGTCCGTGCTTCCGGGAAGTTGGTACTAGCATTTCTACTAACTGACTACGTGGATAACGCATTTTTTGGTGAGTAAAACGCTCACTCTGTTTTGAAAATTGGTTAGGTATTTACTTGTAGGTGGCCATTTTTGCTTAAAATGAGACCATCGTGTACCTTGGATACAAACGTCATCGTGTACCTTGGACCGCTGGTCCAAGACGTTGTAACCATGTGTTGTGCAGAAATCAAGCTCCTCCTCTGATTCAGATGAAGCGTTAAACCTTGTATCCACTGATAACGAGGACAGTGATGAAGAAGAATGCTTGTAGGGCCCTCGGGGTTTGGTGTAGAGGTTAGCGTGCTAACCTCGTATGCCAAAAGTCGCGGGTTCGGACCCCAGGCATTCCGATGCAATTTGGATACCAAATGGCTTAAATAAGAATGCCTGGATATGCCTAATATGTATATTAATCTCTATAAAGGGTACATGAGGTCTGTCCCAAGGTACACGAACATCGTGTACCATGGACCAATTTACATATCAATAGATTTTAATTTATCTTGTCTAAAGTTATACAAATATATAATTTATCAATATCTTATGTTGTTCTGAAAGGTTTAATCTATGGCTGGATCCTGTTCAAGTATTATAATTTCAAAAAACTTTGGCGTAAAAAAATAAAATGTAAAAAGTGGTCCAAGGTACAACAGTCTCCCCTACGTCATTTTTTGGATATAATCCAAATGGATGACATCCTTTTGGAGCGATCGTGAATTTCCGGGTTAATAGATCATAATTTACACAAGAGTTAACAAAATTAAAAAAATAGTAAGATACATACAAAAATGATGCCAAGTTGTCAGGTTAATTGACATGGCAGTGTAGCAACGTTTTTACCAATTTCTTGATCGGCACTCGAAACGTCGACAAAAGATAGATTTGTATTTTATTTTTCGCCTTGGCTGCCCTTATGCCACATCCTCATATCATAATATCCAGCCATCAAGAAACAACTAGCTAACATTTTTTTAGATGCTCTTTAAAATGTATATTATATTCTTATTTTGCCATTGAAATCTTCTGAAGAGCACTTTACTCTTGTACTTCATAGGAAAGATAGGAGAAATGATTGCCATGGTAACAAAATATAAATATTTTCCCATTTTTATCGATATCTACTGAACTGGACCGAAAAAAATAACTTTTTGTTGAGAGATTTATTTAAATAATACAAAATCATGGTAATGTTAGGAAAATACAGTATAATCTTAATTTCGAATTCCTCAAGAAACTTTCTAAACTGAAATAATCCCTAGTTCACAGGCTCATGCGATTTGCGCTGCTGAGTACAAATGAACGTTTAGTTTTCATTGCCCAGTTACTCGACAACATAGGAATAAAGAGTTTTTGGAGGAAATATACGAATTACTTACTTTTGTTATTAAAAAAAAAAAAAGAAAAATTGAAGAATAAGTAATAGAAGGTGATTTGTTTTCTTACACTTATTTAATAATCAATTGCTTACAAAAATGGGCAGGAGTTTTCTGAAGGCTAATATTTTCAGAATAGATTGCATATTAGTAATGGAAAGATACTCTAGAGTCAGCACTTCCAATACCGGGGCGTTTAGCGGGAATAAGCCGGGAAGATGGTTTTTCGCAAATATCTCGAAAACTATGCAGTTTTCCGCAAAAATTCATCTATACAAAAATAATCGAAATTAAATTACAAACAAAAGTGGTCTAGTACATAATCACGCTAAGGTGAACGGTTCGGGAGATATAGAGGGATAAAATTTGAAATTAATATGAAAGGAGACACTGGTATCAGGAAATATTTATATCTTGGTTCCATGACAACCATTGTTAGAATTACAAATTTTTTTTTTTTAAACACTCACACTTTTTTCTCATTCACACACACATTCACATAGCCTTTTCGGCAACTCAGCCCATTTAAGACTTTCTACGATACTCGTATGTTTAATATATCTATTGGGTGTCCAGGCATTTCTATTTAAGCTAAGCTATCTGGTATCCAAATGCCTTAAATAAAATCATCGGACTGCCTGGGGGGTCCGAACCCGTCGCGACGTTCGGTATAGATAGGCACGCGAGCAACTACACCAAGCTCCGAGGGTCCCGAATCGTTCACTTTAGCGTGATTATGTACTAGACCATTTTTGTTTGTAATTTAATTTAAATTATTTTTGTATAGATGAATTTTTGCGGAAAAGCGCATAGTTTTCGAGATATTTGCAAAAAACCATCTTCCCGCAACTTTATCGCCTTATTCCCGCTAAACACCCCGGTACTGGAAGTGCTGACTCTAGAGCAGTGGTTCCCAACCTAGAGGCAATCGCCCCCAAGTGATCGATTTGGGATATCAGGGGGGCGAATAAATACGTAGAGGGCGATGAGTATTCAAAGGGGGAAAAAATTATTAGAGTTTACTAAAATTTAAAAGAACAAATCAAAGAGAAAAATCTCCTATTAACAGGATGGACAGGATAGAAGAGGAAAAAATATTGTCATAAAAATAAAATAGTCTGAAGATAATTCCAATCTAGAATTGGAAACGTCATTTTTGTTTTCATTAAATAAAGATTGGCCAAAAAAAGATCCATTTTTGTTATTTTCTTCATAAAAATAAAATTATTATTAGATTTTTAAAAGGTTACGCCATTTTTAATTTCGATTGCCGACGTTTCGGACGCGATTTGCGTCCTTCCTCAGGACAATCGGTAGTTAGTATAGTTAGTATACCATCTGTATATTACTAACTACAGATTGTCCTGCGAAAGAACGCAATTTGCGTCCGAAACGTCGGCAATCGAAATTAAAAATTAGATGAAGATTGATAAAATTTTTATCTGATTTCTTTCCTGGCTTCCATTTCAAAATTTCAACGTTTCACTCCCTATTTCTGCAGCTTTTGTATTTTTTCACTTTGAAAAGAGAGAACATCATTTGAGGAACTTGATTGATTGATTAATTCACTTTGAAATAAAGTACTTTTTTGTTAAAAATTTTAAATGATGCAATGAAAATAAAAAGAAGACGGGCGATAGGTAATAGACAACCTCCAGAAAGGGGCAATGGGCCAAAAAAGGTTGGGAACCACTGATCTAGAGTATCTTTCCATCACTAAAATGCAACCTATTCTGTAAATATTAGCCTTCAGAAAACTCTTGCCCATTTTTGTCGCCAGCTCTCCGACTATTAGTGTAAATTTGTAATATGGACGAATCCACATAGCAAGTTTATTACCACAATTAATATCAAGAGCTGACTGTTTTGAATGCAATCAGCCCGTATAAATGAGTCATATGTACGTACATCAGATACCGGAGTGTCGTGTACATGCTCATGCCATTACACCAACCTCAACCTTCAAGACAAACTTTTATCATGCAACAAAAATTTAACACTTACACATATTAATAATATCAATTGATTAGTTAACAAGCAGAAGAGTGTATGAAACTGACCTGAGTAAATGTGGTCCGATGCCTCCTGCGCGCTGGTGTGGGGCACGAGGCGGTGGTTGGGGTATGTCCCACGTGCTGGGGTCCAGGTGGCGAGGGACCCCCGATAAGAGGCCCTGGCTCTGGTTTAAGTTTTTTGAACGCTCCCTCCGCACCTGCAACCAACACCAATTAGTTCTATTTTCTCTTTTTTTTTTCATGTTTTAAAATAATTTTAGAATATTTTTATTGATTGATGTAGGCATTCAATTTGTTATAATAAAGCGTTGTAGCCGGTTGGCCTGATTTCACTTTTATGCAAGAAACAGTTCTGTAAATATTTAAAAGGCTGTTAGTAAACATCGCTTTGGGCTTTAAAATTATAGGCGGTTGCTAAAGCAACTTTAAAGCAACCTTTAACTATTCCCTGCTGTTAAAATATATAGATAGATGCAAAACGATTGGGCCACCGAAAATGACAGCTTTCTATGTAGTTGGCCATTTGACCGCAAGGGCGCGTTGTCAAATTGTATAATTTATAAAATTATAAAATAAATAAAAATATTAATTATATTTGTATTCTTTAAATTTTAATTGTTAATATTAGGTTACAAAACAAAAAATGTTTAAATATTTAAATATCGTAAAATAAAAATAATAAATACGTTGGTTAGCTCTGACTGTCAGATGTTAAATTATAAAGAAACTTGGAATATACTATAACCTCACTTTTTCTCTTCATTAGATGGATATCTATAATAATTAATAATCTCGCTTAATACGTTTCAGAAACTAAAGAAAACTCAATTAAATTAATGTATTTATATCTCACCTCTCTCCCATGATAATATAGTCCCTAAATTATTGTTTATTTCATTGAAACAAATCAGGTTAGTGGATACTTTATAGTTTAAAGCTCCGAATTTCAACCTTTAGTTTAAATACAGCTTTTATGAACCAATCACCTTTAAATACGTTCTTGCAACCCAAAATTATTTAGCGGAAGGTTTAAAGCACCAAAAGCGTTCAACGAACCGTTAAATACGTTCTTGCAACCCGGCATTAATGTATTTGTTATTAAACTCATGAAAACAATGTTATATTGTTGGCGAATGGAACGAACTCTACAGGATAAATTTTGAACTAGCCTAGTATTGCCATCTAGTCACTTGTCATATAACTAAAAGAAACTTATAAACATTCTCCCCATAGAGCTGCCCCAAGGCCATAGATGCCAAAAAACGACTTTAAATAAAAATTAATAACTCTATGGTAGATAATGAAAAAAAAAAAAAGAATTAATAGAGCGTGTAGATTGGCTATTAAGGCAAATGGCATTTGTTTGTTTGTTTGTACGAGAGGGTCTCATTGATAAATGAGCGTGGACTGGGCTGCTTAGCATCCGTAATGACGCTGGGCTGGCTGGCTGGGCAACTAAGTTTAAACGTCGTAATCTGATTCTCGAGACACCATCCAACAGGTGAATCCATTGACCTAATTAGCATCACGAGGTTTTAACGAGATTGCCATGCATTCCAGGTGAGCCCTATTGCAAAACAAACTCAATTTCCATCTCCTCTCTCTCTCTCTCTCTCCTTCTCTTTATTGGAAAAACAAACAATAAATCTTTTCTCAATTTCATTATTATTCTTTGGTTTTATCTCAATCAGATATTCAGATTAATACGTAGGTAGAGAGGATGTCAGCCAAACCTACGTATTAATTTAATCATTGAACAGCCACCCTCATCGTCATATTCAGATATTGTTGATCGTAATAGAAAATTATTAAATAAAAATCTGGTGGGACTGTCGCACAGCACACAACTTTCTCTTACCTTCGGTCATTGAAAGTTGTGTTCTGTGCTTGTCACACGCAGATTTTTTGTGTCGACATATATTTAGTTTCCGCTAACATATTAGAATTCAAGATGTAAATTTTTTTTTTTTTTTTTTTTAAACACTCACACTTTTTTTCTCATTCACACTCACACTCACATTCACACTGTCTTTTCGGCAACTAAGGCCATTTAAGACTTTAGACGATAACCGTTATTGATTTAATATACATATATGGGGTCCAGGCATTCTTATTTAAGCCATTTGGTATCCAAATTGGCTAAAATAAAATCATCGGACTGCCTGGGGTCCGAACCCGCGACGTTTGGTATACGAGGTTAGCACGCTAACCTCTACACCAAGCCCCGAGGGCGATGTAAAATTTATAAACATGGGAAAATATTTATATTTTGTTACCATGGCAATCATTTCTCCTATGAAGTACAAGAGTAAAGTGGTCTTCAGAAGATTTCAATGGCAAAATGAGAATATACATTTTAAAGAACATATAAAAAATAATTGATTTTTGAATTTTAATCAAAATCATCAGAGCGAAGTTTGAAAAAATAAAAAAAAAACTGAAAAAGTACTAGTACTCTTTGACTAATTTTTTCAAACAACGAGAAAAATAAAAGCAAAAACCATTCTCTCTTTCAAGCTCTGGAAATATTGAAAAATAATTTTATTTTGTTTTGTTGTTAGCATTTGAATGTGCGGCCCGCATAAAAAAATTTTATTTTGAAAACAGCCCGCCATCCGAAAAAGGTTGCCGACCCCTGGCCTAGAGCATTGAGATTGCAAACACACTCTAATGATGGCATTATCAAATTCAAGCTGAAAATTCTCTTTGGGAGGTTTATTCGAATAGAGGCTGCTACCCTACTAGCTGACTTCCTGGTGCGCTTCTCGGGGTGCTAATTTTGGGAGATTGCGGCCACAATTTTGAAGCTATCAACCTCAATTTTTTTTTTTTTAAATTAAAGCTATTTAAAATATCTACAACTTATAGAAGCCCTTTTTTTTGATTTTCGAAAAAATAAATTCTTTTTTTTAGATTAATCGCATTAAATAAAAGATATTTTTAAAAAATTCGCTCTATGTCTTATAGATAATTAAATTAGTAATCATTGTGTTAAAAAATAATCAATTTTTTACCCTTAATTAATTAGCTGGAATATTTAAAATGAAATGGAATAAATCCCTTGTATTCCTATGAGAAAAACTAACGCCATCTCTTGCCGCCTAGAGTAACTCGGTACTGAATCGTCTTCTAACGGTTTATCGAGACGCGCACTTTAAAGAAAGGTGGCCTTACTCCTAAAATTGTAGAAATCAAACATCGATTTAACAAGCAAGCAAATTCAAAGGGTTGGTTATAACAAATTTTTTCAAAGATCAACAAACTTGCCTATTAAATGACAGCAGAACAAATGTTACTAACAAATAATTGGACCCTATATCACAAATGGAATGGGAGTGAGCTGAGGAGGGGGGAGAGGTGGTTTGAAAGCCGATTATCACTTGGCATGTGTGATTGTAATCTGAAAGCAAAGCTAACCAAACAGTACTTGGCAGATGGGGGTCCGTGAAAAGCCTCCCTATCCCATCAGCAACTTTGAAAGGGGCCGGCCACTCGACTTTGGCACGCTCAGGAAAAAGGACAAGGACAAGGGCCACTCAACTTCATTAAGGGCATAATAATCATACATAAATTCTCACTTGTCATTTTCATCTAAAATAAACAAATAAGATTGTTTAGGATTTTTTATGTCGAGATTTTGATGGATATACACGTTTTTAGGTCCCCTGAATCCAAAAAACATGGTCTGTCTGGGTTCAATTTAAAGCATGAAGGAATTGATCTAGGAGGTTGAAATTTTATATTTAAGTTAAACACCCCCCGGGACCGGAAAAATAAGCTTTTAATCAAAATCGGCCAAAAAGTACTAGTACTTTACTGATGCAATTTTTCAGTTTTTTCGATTTTCTCAAAATTTGCTCCAACGATTTTTTTTTAAATTCAAAAATCAATTATTTTTTAGATTCTCTTTAAAATGTATATTCTCATTTTGTGATTGAAATCTTCTGAAGACCACTTTACTCTTGTATTTCATAGGGAAGAAAGGAGAAATGGTTGCCATGGTAACAAAATATAAATATTTTCCCATACTTATAAATTTTACATCTGCATTCTAATATATCCGTACTTCGGAAACTAAATATATGTCGACACAAAAAATCTGGTGTGACAAGCACAGAACGATTATCTCCCGCAACGGTCCTTGCGAATGAGCGCCTCGTTTGTACGATTTAACCCATTTGGATGTTTTTTGCTTTGGGGTTACATTACACCAGGTGGTCTATGCCAAACAAGCCAGCAATGTTAGAAGAGCTTGAGGCCAACATTGAACTCAAAATCCGTTGTATTTGAGTGCTCAAGTCATGGAACGTGCCAGCGCTTACGCGGCCGACATTTGAACGATGTCGTATTCCATAATTAATGGCATCGATTGTACTTTAATCTGAAATAAAAACCATTTCCATAACTAACCCACAAGTCTTTAAATTGAAAAAAATAAAATAAAATGCGTCGCTCTTAATAAAAAACCCTATATTTAACTAAAAAAAAAATCTGGTGTGACTGTCGCACAGCGCCCAACTTCCTCTTACCTTCGGTAATCGACAGTCTAACCAAAGATAAGAGAAAGTTTTGTACTGTGTTTGTCACACCAGATTTTTTGTGTCGACATATATTTAGGTCCCGCCGATATATTAGAATTTAAGATGTCAAATTTATTAAACATGGGAAAATATTTATATTTTGTTACCATGGCAACCATTTCTTCTATCTTTCCAATGAAGTACAAGAGTAAAGTGTGCTTCAAACAATTTTGAGGGCAAAATGAGAATATACATTTTAAAGAGCATCTAAAAAAAATTTAATTTTTGTATTTTAAACAAAATCGTTGAAGCAAATTTAGAGAAAATCGAAAAAAACTGAAAAAGTGCATCAGTAAAGTACTAGTACTTTTTGGTCGATTTTGTTCAAAAGCTTCGTGTCACGTCCCATGGGGGTGCCTAGTTTAAATATAAAATTTCAACCTACTAGCTCTTTTCATTCTTGAGATATTTTGTTCACAGACAGACAGACAGACAGACCATGTCGCGAAAACCACTTTTTTGGATTCAGGGGATCTCAAAACCTGTATATCCGTTAAAATCTCCACATCGAATTTTTGACATGAATCCAATACTTTCTCTCTCTATATATTAACATATATAGAGGTAAGAGAAAGTAAAAACGCCTCCATCATGCATTTGTTTATTGAATAAACATTTAATATCAATTTAATGTTTGAAAGCAACTTTGAATTGATAAATTAATATTTAAACATAAATCCAGTAGAAAAAAAGAACAATTGGGAAATATTCCCCCTCTGAGAAGAATAAATAACTATCAAATTATATTGGAATACATAAAATTATTTCAGTTTCCCCCCCCCCCTATTATGAAATTTAAATTTTAATTCATGGTTCAATTGCCATTATGGGAACATTAATTTGATTTTTATTTTGAATTAAAATTAGCTTTAATTTTAACTAAAGAGAATATTTAATAAAATATAAACAATTGGAATAGTAATTATCAAATATCCGCTTTTATTTGTACACTGAAAAAAAAAACCTTGTAAATTCAATGGAAATCCCTTCAATTCATTCCGAAACCGTAATGAAAATGCGTCAATGAGGTTTCTCGTCAATTCAATGGGATACCTTGTTAAAACGAAATTGAAGGTGCATCTTATAATTTTAAAAGGTTTTCCTGTTGAAAAAAACTGACCATTTTTCCTTTAAATTTAAAAGGAATTTTTGTTAAAACGAAGTTGACAGTATTTCCTGTAAATTTTAAAGGAAAAATTGTTGAAACGAAATTGACAGGATTTCCCGTAATTTTTAAAGGAAATTTTGTTGAAACGAAATTGACAGTATTTCCTGTAAATTTTAAAGGAAATTTTGTTGAAACGAAATTGACAGGATTTCCCGTAATTTTTAAAGGATATTTTATTAAAACTAAATTTATTAAATTTCTTGTAATTTTAAAATTATTTTTTATTTCATTCTGGTTTTACCTTGAATTTATTTCAATCTGCAACAGCTACACTCGCCGGAACACAGGTTTTTGGCGTGTTGATTAATTAAAATAAATTTTTAATCATTTTTTAAATACATGTTAAATTTTTCTCAGGTCAAACGTAAAAAGATAATGCATACGTTTGACCTGATAAAATTAAACATGTACCAGTATTAAAAAAATAATTAAAAATTTTTTTAATTAATCAACACGCCCAAATCCTCCTGTGTTCCGACCAGCTATGGTAGATTGAAATAAATTCAATTTAAAATGATTTTTTGTCAAAAACAATTTGACAGGAATTCTTATAATTTTAAAGGAATGCTTTGGATAAAGAAAATAATGTGAAAAAAAAAATTAAATTTACAAAATTATAACATAAAAAATGTTTTTTTATTCTAGGAGTTAAATACAAAAAAATTACAACTCAGTTGTAATGTACACCAAAATTATATAAATAAATACTTTTGAAATGTATTTTCAAGATGTGTTATTTTATAAATATTAATTAATATTTTTGAAACAATATTAAAATATAAAAAGCAATTGAAATGTTATTTTCAGAACCATAGATGATGAATTGTTCAATTGTAGATGCTGAATCTTCGATTATGAATTCTGAAAAAAAGTTTGTTTTTTAATTCCATCAAAATTTGTTTATGCCAAGAGACAAATAAAAAAAAAATAAAATAAAAATTTGTTTATATTTTATTTTAACTGGTTGACGCATCTTGGTCGGCTAGGTAAAGTAAGACTGGTAAAGAGAGCCAGAAGCTATTAACCCCTTGGGTCTCTATTGTATGCGTTTCTTTTGTCTACTGGAAATAAGGAATTTTATTTGAAAGGACCCTTTTTTCACTCATGTCAATGGCCGACAGCCTAAAAAAGAATATTAAAGTTTTTTTACAAAAAAAAAAAAAAAAAAAAAAAAATAATAATAATTTGTATAAACAATATATAATATTTTGATACAATTCACTTTTTGTTTATAACATTATATTTACCTTTTAATATATGAAACAGATCTTCTAAATTCCACTCGATTAGCATGTGATATAATTTTAAATAGTCTTCATTGAAGTCCTGCAAGTCAAGCACAAAATTTATTATAAATAATATATTAAAAGAAAATCATAATATATTTTTAGACGTACCTTGGTTTTTTTGCCATAATATCTACGAAATTTAAAATGAAAAACAGGACACAGAAAATTTTGTTAGACGTGCCATGAATAAAAAAGTATAAATATTTTTCAAAATTA
>JAKCPI010011854.1:0-10459 GCA_023213315.1 Euborellia annulipes | reverse complement strand
TAAAAATCTGGTGTGACTGGCGCACAGCACACAACTTTCTCTTACCCTTCGGTAAGAGAAAGTTGCGCACCGTGCTGGTCACACCAGATTTTTTGTGTCGAGATATATTTAGTTTCCGATAGCACCTTAGTTTCAAACTTGCATTTTAAATGTTGACTGCTTCAAATAAACTATGGTTATTTTTCAAAATTTTAATCTCATATTTGGACATTTTATACACAATATAGAATCGTAAATAAATACAAAATTTCATAAGAATTGGAAAAAAAATTTTAAATGCCTAAAAAGTTCCAAAGGGGACCCCTTTTGAATCGAAATTAACATACAAATCCCTATAGGAAATTAACATTGTTCCTATGCGAAGATAAGGTGGAAAGGGAATTTAAAAAGAGTAGAGAGAGACGATAATGTTTGCAAGTGAGAGAGAGACATATATGTTTTCTTTGAAACAATTAAAGACACAAATAAAATAAAATAAATGGGAATTTAAATAATAATTGATTTTTAATCTAATAAAAAGAAAAGATTTAAATTCCGTTACCATGGCAACCATTTCTATCTTTCCTATGAAGAACAAGAGTAAAGTGGTCTTCAGAAGATTTCAACGGCAAAATGAGAATATACATTTTAAAGAGCATCTAAAAAATAGTTGATTTATGAATTTAAAAAAAAATCCTTGGAGGGAATTTTGAGAAAATCGAAAAAAACTGAAAAAGTACATCAGTAAAGTACTAGTACTTTTTGGCCGATTTTGTTCAAAAGCTTATTTTGAGATTCTTCAAAGGTACCTAAGTTAAATATAAAATTTCAATCCGGTAGCTCAATTCCTTCATGCTAAAAAAATGGGTCCACACACACAGACACACACACACACACACACACACACACACACACACACACACACACACACACACACACACACACACACACACACACACACACACACACACACACACAGACCAATTTGCGGGACCCACTTTTTTGGACTCAGGGGACCTCAAAACATGTATATCCATCAAAATCTCGACATCGAATTTTTGACATGATCGCAATACTTTCTCTCTCTATATATATTCATATAGAGGGTACTGAGAAAATCAAAACGATAGTTTTAATGAATACAACTCAATCTTTGAATAACTTTTAAGGGGTTGAATTTATCGAACAAACTATTCAGACCTTTTTTGTAGAGCGTTAAATTTCCTACAAAATATGTTCTGACTGTATTTTTAGGTATATTTGTTTCAGTGGAATAAAATAAACTGCAAAAAGTGCAAAAATCCCAAGTTATTTAAATGGGAAATGGATTATGATTTAGGCATGGTTTAATATGAATATTAAGGGTTGATATGGGTCTGATATTTTTTTTTTAGGTCAAAACCTAAAAACTTAGAGGGCGTTTGCAGCATGAAACGCAATTTGGGAAATAACGGACACCCTAATGTATATGCATGTCAGTATGTAATTCACTTCAGACACATATGGTGTCGAAATACGTATAAAGTGTTAATGATAAATAAATAAATCATTGAAACAAAAAACCTTGTGTATCATATTTGAATCTAATTCTCCTATTAAGAGTTAGGAGGTTGAAATTTTATATTTAAGTTAGACATCTTCCCGAAGCGTGAAAATAACCTTTTAATCAAAATCGGCCAAAAAAGTACTAGTACATTACTGATGTAGTTTTTCAGTTGTTTTTTTTTTTTTTCGATTTTATCAAAATTCAGTTGAACGATTTTGATTAAAATTCAAAAATCAATTATTTTTTTAGATGGTCTTTAAAATGTATATTTTCATTTTGAAATCTTTTGAAGCACACTTTACTCTTGTATTTCATAGGAAAGATGGTCGAATGGTAACGAAATATAAATATTTTCGTAGGGCTTATAGCTGGTAGTTCAATCAGGATAGGTGAAAAGAAAAAGAAAAATTCGCAGCTAGTCACTCACTCCTGATTTATCTTGCGACGTGACCATTGTCTCTCTTGACCACTTGTTTTTCAATTGTATTTTAACTAATATAATTTATTTATATCTCTATAAGTTGTACAGATGATATATGATTGAATTATTTAATTTACACCCCCATTGTTCTGAGGATGATCCCAATCGGGATCGAAACGTCAACATAATGAAATACGACATGCTGCGAATTTTCTTCTTCTATTCACCTATCCTGATAAATATTTTCTCATGTTAATTATTAGATCTTGAATTCTAATATATCGACGGAAACTAGATTATATATCGACACAAAAAAATATGGTGTGACAAGCACAGAACACGGAAATTTCGCTGTGTGCGACCAATCACACCAGATTTTTTTTTCAAATTCGTTCATTTAAATTTATTAAATAGAAATTCATTTAAAACATAAACAAACCAAAAGAGTAAATATATAAATTTATATAGCTATATATAAATAAACAGTATCCATTTGTGAAGAGATATAAATAAAATGAAAAAATGTGTGTAGCATAAAATCATCAAATAAAGAGAGAAAATTTGAATTGACATTTATGTAAAAGGCTTTTTTGGTTGCGAAATGAAAATTTTCTGTTTGTTTATTAACACACACACACACACACTCATATATTCGTATTTATTAATTCTCTCCAAAAATAAATGGAAATTTATTCAAAACTATCTGCCTTTATGTCGTCTTGTTTAAACTCTAATGTTAAAAAAAAATCTGGTGGGACTCATTGCACCAGATTGACTGCTTGAATTTTTACTTTCTCTTACCTATAGATATACCGCTTATTTGCTGCAATAACGTCATAATTCAAAAATCGCCCTTATTGAGTTCTTGGTACAGTAAGGACAAGTAAAAAAGCTCTATTATCTGGCAGAATGATATATCTGAGCCTTTCAAACTACTAATAATATCTAATTTTTTTGAATCGCAAATTTTTTTACTTTCTCTTACCTCTATATATATGTTAATATATATAGAGAGAGAAAGTATTGGATTCATGTCAAAAATTCGATGTCGAGATTTTGATGGATATACACGTTTTGAGTACCCCTGAATCCAAAAAAGTGGTTTTCGCGACATGGTCTGTCTGTCTGTCTGTGTGTCCGTCTGTGTGTCTGTCTGTGAACAAAATATCTCAAGAACGAAACGAGCTAGGAGGTTGAAATTTTATATTTAAGTTAGGCATCCCCATGGGACGTGACACGAAGCTTTTGAACAAAATCAGCCAAAGAGTACTAGTACTTTACTGATGCACTTTTTCAGTTTTTTTCGATTTTCTCTAAATTTGCTCCAACGAATTTTTTTTTAATTCAAAAATCAATTATTTTTTAGATTCTCTTTAAAATGTATATTCTTATTTTGTGATTGAAATCTTCTGAAGACCACTTTACTCTTGTTCTCCATAGAAAAGATAGGAGAAATGGTTGCCATGGTAACAAAATATAAATATTTTCCCATACTTATAAATTGTACATCTTGAAAATCGAATGTACCGTACTGTCGGAAACTAAATACATGTCGACACAAAAAATCTGGTGTGACAAGTACAGAACACAAATTTCGATTACCGAAGGTAAGAGAAAGTTGGGTGCTGTGCGCCAGTCACACCAGATTTTCTTTAACTCCTTTGTTTACTTCAAAACAGTAATATTTTAGTTAAAAAGAAGCTTTCTGGAAGGTGTACCAGTGATATTCTCGATAATAAAAAATTAATGTGTATAACTTCCATTTTTAATTCGAATTTCTACATAAATGTGTTAAAATTTTATTTTATTTTTTTTTTTATTTTATTTATTTATTTTTTTTTTTTTTGATCTCCTGAAAAAATAGAAACTTTGAGTTATGACACTCTTGAAGAAAATGAGAAAATGCGATATGTCAATATATGTATATCTATAGTAAGAAAATATCGGATTCATCATTCATTCATCAAAAATTCGATGAAGAGAATATACACGTTTTGAGGTCTCCTGAATCCGATTTTTAAAAATGAGTTCGGGCCACCCCAAAAAAAATTCTCTATACGACCCTGAGAGCATTTGATTTAATATTCACCGATTGAATCTTCAGTAACATTTCTAAGAGAGCAAGTGCAAATTCTCAAACATCAAATGGTAATAGGGTTAAATTATAAAAAATATTTTTCAAAGAATAATAATAATAATGTGTGTATTTTTTGTAATAAAGCACATATGGGGTCACCACTTTTATGGTAATTACTATACACTTAAAGTAATATTCCTTATAAATAAAATAAGAGGGGCGTGTTCATGAAGGGTTGTTTATTTTACCAAACAATGTCAACAATACTAAATTATAAAAATTAATTATTTTTTCAATAAAGGACTAATTAGTCAAATTAGTGACTTTTTATTTTCCCGGCGAATTCGATCCTCGCCATCGCCACATACATAAATATATTTATTGTGAAATTGATTTAGATTATACAAGACCAAGAATCTGGGGGGAGGGGAATAAGAGAAGAGTGAGTCAAGATGTCGTCATAGAAGTTGTTTTTGGTGTTTGTTTTTAATTTTGGATATTTTTTTTTTTTTTTTTTAAACATTCACACTTTTTTCTCTTCACCTCACACAGTATTTTCGTCAACATAGGCCATATAAGACTTTGACGATAACCGTTATTTATGAATTTATCTATTATTGGGGTCCAGGCATTCTTTATTTAAGCCATAATTACTTTCTCTTACCTATGTATATATGTAATATATATATAGAGAGAAAGTATTGGATTCATGTCAAAAATTCGATGTCGAGATTTTGATGGATCTTCACGTTTTGAGGTCCCCTGAATCCAAAAAGTGGTTTTCGCGACATGGTCTGTCTGTGGGTGTGTGGGTGGGTGTGTGTGTGTGTGTGTGTGTGTGTTCAATTTTAAGCATGAAGGAATTGAGCTACGAGGTTGAAATTTTATATTTAAGTTAAACACCCCCCGGGACCGGAAAAATAAGCTTTTAATCAAAATCGGCCAAAGAGTACTAGTACTTTACTGATGTACTTTTTCAGTTTTTTTCGATTTTCTCAAAATTTGCTCCAACGATTTTTTTTTTAAATTCAAAAATCAATTATTTTTTTAGATGCTCTTTAAAATGTATATTCTCATTTTGCAATTGAAATCTTCTGAAGACCACTTTACTCTTGTATTTCATAGGGAAGATAGGAGAAATGGTTGCCATGGTAACAAAATATAAATATTTTCCCATACTTATAAATTTTACATCTGAATTCATATGTTCCGTACTGTCGGGAACTAAATATATGTCGACACAAAAAATCTGGTGTGACAGCACAGAACACAACTTTCGATTACCGAAGGTAAGAGAAAATTGTGTGCTGTGCGCCAGTCACACCAGATTTTTTTGGATATTGAAATAAATAGAAGTTTAAAATTCAATTTCTTGAATCTTTACTATAGCAATTTCAATTTTTTTTCTCTCCTGGGGGATTAGAACACTGAACCCCCCCCGTGTGTGTGCTGTGCGACCAGTCACACTATATTTTTTATTTTTAAATCTAAATCAATATTCGTTCTTATGATATTTTGTTCACAAACACACAGACAGACCAGGTGAAAGAAGGTAAAATAAAATTGCTATTTTACCTATTGATTGGGCGTAAATTTAAAGGAAATCAATTTTTTTTTTTCTCTCGCCTAGCACAAGAACTATAATCCTGTAATTCAGAGAGAAAGAATTCTTTAATAGAGATAAAGACCTAATAAGAGTTTGAAAAAAAAAAAAAATAAAATTTTATTATCTGGTCCAAATCCTCCAACGATCTGTCGTTGTCAGTTTAAGAAAGAAGGGTTTTGGATTTCGAGGAAGGAAGGATGCAACTGACGCCACAACAGCCCACCTTGTTGTTGCTGTTGTTGTTGTTGTTTATACCAATAAAAGCACAGAGTTTTTATTTTTTTGCCTCCTTCATCTTCATCTTCAGGTGGACATTCCATTGGCTCGTTTTTTTTTTCTTCTTCTTTCGCCGAATTGCGTCTAATGGAGCGTATTCGAATGATTTGAAAGCCCCCCCCCCACCCCCACCCCCACATACACCTGGGCTGCTCTGCTCGGAGACTGATTTAAATCAGCCTAATGGCACGAAGGACGTAAGCCCTTACGCTAGAAATGCAATTTAGTTAATTCATATTGCATGTCGCTTATAATTTATTTCGGGAAAAATATATATAAAATAAAGAATTTTTCATTGAAATTCCTTTGGAAACGCTCTTGTGTTGAAAAAATAAAAGAGAAGTGCGTTTGCGTTATTTTATTTATTACTTGCTGTATGTGATTTTTACTTTTTTGCTTATATCTCTGGGACTATTCATCGGATTAGGATGAGATTTGGCAAATTTGTAGCCCTAAGTGGGCCTAAGAAGGTATTAAATAGGGTCCGACCGAAACAAGATTTTCAGCCGAAACCGAACATATTCGGCCTCAATCTTAGTTTCGGCCGAAACCGTAACCGAAACTTGTAGCCTATTTCCTATAAAAAATTATTATTTTGCCTTTTTTTTTTTTTTGAAATTTTTTCCGACCTGCGGAAAATTTTTTTCCCTCCCTGAAAATCATTTTACCTTTTTTTTAGGGAGATTAAATTTTTTCCGCACCATTTCCGCGCTTTTGCAAATCATTTGACCATTTTTTGCATGCGAGTCTCATCCCAACTTTTCAGACTCAGGTTTCGGCCGGCCGAAAGTGTCGGCTTCTTTTTAGCCGAAACCGAAACTATGGCCGAAACTGGACGAAACCGTAACCGAAACAGAATATTCGGTCGGTTCCTAGTATTAAAATTAGAAGCCAATCGAACTTTAGGGAGCTGTAAAAATCAGCGGTAATTTATTATCGCGAACAACGATTTTCTCAGCTTCCTCTGAATGGAATCCTTTGAAATTCAGCCATAATAATTAGGGCGTTTGTCTCTAGACTTGGTGCAAATTTCATGACAATCCGTCCAGATTTGTGAAAAATGAAAAAAACTAAATACATGTCGACACAAAAAATCTGGTGTGACAAGCACAGTACACTACTTTCGATTACCGAAGGTAAGAGAAAGTTGTGTGCTGTGCGCCAGTCACACCAGATTTTTATCACTTCGGACACACCTAATGCCTTTTTTACTAACTCTGATTACAATAAACAAATTCATGTGTGAAAATAAATTAAATGGACTAAAAAGTAGATATGTACAAAACTTCAAAATATTTTTATACAATATTTGGTTGAAACGTGACTTTGCTAACTTTTTTGATAATAATTTCGTTAATATTTAATTTATTTTCACACATGAATACATGTGTTTATGAATTGGTTTATTATAATTAGGGTCCGACCGAAACAAGATTTTCAGCCGAAACCGAAACCGAATATTCGGCCTCAACCTTAGTTTCGGCCGAAACCGTAACCGAAACCGAAACTTGTATTTCCTATAAAATTTTTTTTTCATTTTACCTTTTTTTTTTTTTTGAATTTTTTTTTCCCTCCCGTGAAATCATTTTACCTTTTTTTAGGGAGACTTAATTTTTTTCTCCCTCAAATGCAAATCATTTTACCTTTTTTTTTTTTGCATGCGAGTCTCATCCGATTTTTTCATACTCTGGTTTCGGCCGGCCGAAAGTTTCGGCTACTTTTTGGCCGAAACCGAAACTACGGCCGAAACCATGATTTTTGGCCGAAACTGGCCGAAACCGTAACCGAAACCGAATATTCGGTCGGTTCCTAATTATAATCAGGGTTAGTAAAAATGGCATTAGGGGTGTCCAAAGAGAAAAAAATATGAAAAAATGGAATTTTTTGAACTTTAGGCCTCTTGAGGGTCACCTAAATCATAAATCACCTCCAAATGGGCTAAAATTTTATATTTCTATGTTTTTCAACCAGTCGCATATTTTTAGGGGCGGGACGGTAAAAAATCGAAGAAGTCCAAAATAAGGCCCACCCTAGTGTATATCCATCAAAATCTCGACATGGAATCGTCTCCGGTGATTGAACCTGCATACAGAGTCTATTTATTGGCTGCTCCTGCTCATAATTATCCATCTATACATCTCACAGCCACACTACTTGGAACATATGAATTAATAAATATTGGAATTATATAAAGAGAGAGGACTCACTTTGACTTTCATTCGAATCCTAGAGGACAGGACAGAACGGGACGGGATTCCCCCAAAAAGAGAGAGGATTGGCCCCCTTCAAGGGCAACTGGCTGGAGAAAAAAAAACTGGTTGCCAAAAAAGAAAATCGCACACACACACAGACACGCATATTTGGCGAAAGAGAGAATGCAAGATGAATGCACCCAACGAGGTTGCTGCTGCAACATCATCACGTGACTAATGCCAATGCGCTCTTTCTTTTTTTTTTTTTTTTTTTTTTTTGTTTAATGATGATGATGCAACATCTTTGGTCAAACTGAATTCAAGCGCAAAGAAAAAAAACCTGGCGTGACTGGTCGCACAGCACAATTATTTTCGATAATTTAAAGATGCATTCTGTATTTGTTTATCAGAATATATATATACAAATCAAATTTTAAAGTATTAATTTTTAAAATTTTATAATATTAAAAATAAAATTTTTTTACAAAAAAAATATTTTTCTCAAATCTCGGGGGACGGGGACACCCCTTGTATCCACCCTTGACTTTAAGCTATCTACTCAATGTCTAGATTATTTAAAATGCGGTTGATCTGACAGACGTAGGATTCAAATTGGATGTACTTAAGTTTGAATGAGAGGCAGCTGTGAAGAATGTTAAAATTATTCATTGCCAAAGGTCTAAACATATTTTTGTAGTCAATATTGTAAAAATGGACAAATTTGTCTGTATGTTTTGAATAAATAAATAAATAAAATAAAATTTAGGAACCGACCGAATATTCGGTTTCGGCCAAAAATCCTGGTTTCGGTTTTGGCCAAGAAGTAGCCGAAACCTGAATCTGAAAAGATAGGATGAGACATTCATGCACTCGAGGCCAATTTAGTCATTTTCACGGGAAGGGGAAAAAAATTTTCCGCAGTAGGTCGCCAAACTTTGGTTCCGCAAAAAGGGGAAATGTTGCTCGGGGGTGCAAAAATATTTTGCCTCTAAAAAATTTTACGGGAGGGGGGAAAAAAAATTTTCTGCAAGGCGGAAAACTTTGGTTCCGGGGGAAAAAAATGTTCCGCAGGGCAGAAAAGTTTCTTTAAAAAATTTTCCGCAGAAAAATTTTTAAGTTAAGCCCACCCCTCCCCCCCCCACCCCGAAAAAATTCTATATACGCCCCTGATAGGAAATACAAGTTACGGTTTCGGCTGAAAATCTCGTTTAGGTCGGACCCAGGGGCGGATTAAAGGGGAGCGAGGGGGCGATGGCCCCCCCCCCCCCGAGAAGAAATTCACAATGTTATAAAAACTAGTAATCTAAAGAAATTATGAATTCCGCCCAGATAGCACACTTCGTCTTATGTACCTACCGCTTAGTTCCAGTTTACGGCCAAGACGTACCTGGACCTAAATGGTAAGTAAAGCGGGCCAACATGGCGGATACGTCCAATCATGTATGTACATAAGATGTCCCGCCCCGACCTATTCCAGACATACACTTAGAATTTTTTTCAAAAAAATATTTTTGTATTTTCAAAGTATTTTTTTCAGTTCCTCATACGGCTTAGAGATAGAATATTTTAAAAAAATGTTAATTTTTTTTTTTCAAATTATTTATTTCTGTTTTTCAAGGGTTTTGGAAATTATTAAAAATATATTTAAAAAATACACAAGTTTAGGTCGCATAGCGGACCTATTCCGGCTGTAAACTTAGAATTTTTTCAAAGAAAAATTTTTTTATCAATTTTATTTACCAAAACAAATGTGAAGTTATGATCCATTAATATGTTGGAATGCTAATCCTAATAAAATAAAATTTATCAAATTTTTAAATTTTTGTATAAATATTTTGTTTAATTTTTTTTTTATAAACATGAACAAATAATTGTTTTTTTAGGATTCCTATATAAAAAGGTAAGTTTGGTTTTATTTTTTATTATTTATATTATTTATTATAAAAATAAAATCTTTAAAGACAATGTGGAGAAAGCCCGTAATAGAGATAGAAGATAAAATAAAATTAGGACCGAAAACAAGTTTGTCTTTTTATTTCATCTTCCAAAATCTTTCAATTTATCTGGGTATTGGAACATTTATTTGCATATACTTGTTTGATTGACTAATCTGCAGAAAATGGGCTTACCGCGTGGTTTAAAATCTTCCCCCAATTTTTGGCCCTGTATTTGGGAAAGAAATTATAATTTATAATGGCATGTTTATAAAAGAGCTCGTTTGATATACCAAGAAGAAATGCAATCTTGTCACAATTTATATGATGATTGTAATAACATATTAGAAAATCGCCTAATTAAAATGCTATTAAAATTTAGACGAATGGAATTGTGATATACAGTGTTGTGTGTTGTTTTGTATTTG